>JAODFY010208771.1:0-10561 GCA_027580055.1 Paracaudina chilensis | reverse complement strand
AGGCATTTAAAGAGCCCTCAAACTGAAAACGATTGGTGTGAGATAATCTCCATATATGTAATATATGGAGATAAAAAACGAGGTACGTGACCGTCCCCTCGGAGCCCCCTTCACTTTATACGCTAGTTACATTGCATTTGCTGCACTGCTGCGGATGCGTTTTATATTAAGATTCAGAATACTCTAATCCTGTTTGCTTCATGTATAGTGATAGAAACAGCATATTACACAACAAATAGATCATATATGCTCAAGTGGTTACCAATAAAAATGACCTTATCATGCCAACATTACTTTATGCATGCATCCACGCCTCAAGTAAAATGAGCGTTTTGGAAACCAAACATGTAGCATATATAGCCTGTTACTTCATAAGGCTTCTTATAGATCTTATCTATAGTTGCTTTCCATTTGAAATGACTTTTAATATCACATCACCGCATTACTTGTCTTTTTCGAATATGCAACTAAATTTTTTTTTCTAGTATATGTAACCACAAGTCAAGGAAACTTGAGGAGCTTTGGAGAACAAATATTGATTAATATTAAGAGTGCATCGACCCCTTATCCAGGGTCCTTATTTATTTATTTAATTATTGCAATTATGTAGTATACAAGTAATATATGTATAAATTTAAGGAACTGTCCGACTTTATTTTGGGTAAAAACATTGCCCTAAATAAAATGTTTGGCAATTTGTAAAATGCACATGTATTAATTAGTGACAATAATCAGTTTATGCACATAATTTGTCCCCTTATGCACATAATTAATGCACATAATTTATGCACATAACTTATGCATAATGTGGCACCCTTACTGTCCCAGGACCCTTGTTTGTGGAGGCTTTAAGTAAAAAAACGTCGAATTGGATGGAGAGTACATGCATGGCCATGGGTCCAATGTCCCAATAAGGATCAGAACTGTCTTAACAACCACATTTCTGCAAGCACTGGAATTGTGTGCAATCCATCATAAGTAATGGAATTAATTCCACTGCAGGCTAATTCCGCCATTCCACAAATCAGGCTGACAAAAGTCACAGATTGATATAATTTTAAGTTCCACAACAGTGAACTTAATTCATTTATAACATGCCTGGTGAAGCAAAAAATTAACTGAATAATTTGGTTTTAGCAGCTAAACTTAGGGACTGTGTCCAATCCTAACAGCACCCTGAGCCCTTCTCTCTTGTTAGATGCATATTCATGAGCTTATGGATCAATGCACAGAGCACCCATGCAAATGCAATAGAAGTTATTGAGCTTTGTGTCTTTTCAATTGGTTGGATTATAGACCTGCAATCAATAAGCTTTTGGAGTCTCCTTTTGCTACTATTTTGAGGTTGAGCAGCTTAGTTTGGGCCTCAGCTTAATTGGCATGAATCTAACTGTTTGCCAGTGCATGAGGGTTTTCAGTGGATTAATGCACTTAGCTGTATCATTATCTGCCTGTGTGGGGGCGAGAGGGGCATTAGGATTGGAAGGGCCCCGAATATATGGCACCCTTAAATGTCCTTGGGCTTTTGAGTTGGTTAGAGAGAGGCTATAGCTAGGTCCCATGTCCCAATAGGATAAGAACTGTCTTACAACCATGCACATTTCATTTCTGCAAGCACCGGAATTGTGTGCATGCATGCATCCACAATAATGGAATTCAACTGCAGCCTATAATTCCACCATTCCACAAACCACGATTCGACAGAACATTTCTTTTATTCTTGCATTTTTGTGGTCATAGTTGTATTTTTTGGGTCATTTTTTTTTTATAACTGTATAGTTGTATTTCTCTGTCATTCAATCTTAATTTACTATGGTAGTGTATAATCCTACTAGCCAATTAACCTACAGCGACCATTTTACAAAACAGCACCTTTATATATTCCCCGAAAAATGCTTAAAGAAAATGAATACAAAATCATGAGTCTCAGGTGATATATGACCCATACAGACATTTCAAAACTAAAAATTACTGGAAAAAAACAGAAAAGGCTAATTTACAGCAGAAACTGACAGATTAAATTAGGCCTGGGAAATACTGGGCATATTAAACAAAGTCCTCCTAGCCAATTAACCTACAGTACAACGATCCATTTTACAAAACAGCACCTTTTTATATTCCCCCCAAAAATGCTTAAAGAAAATGAATAAAAAATCATGAGTCTCAGGTGATATATGACACATACAGACATTTCAAAACTAAAAATGACTGGGGAAAAAAGAAAAGGCTAATTTACAGCAGAAACTGACAGATTGAATTAAGCCTGGGAAATACTGGGCATATTAAACAAAGTCAAGAAACAGACATGAGAGATGAGCTCAAACTTAAAACAGCTAATTTATCCAGGCCAGCGTAGCCTGGGTACCAAGTGCACTTTGGATATAGTCAAGTGTGCTGTAGCGGAACAACATAGCCACTTGGGTTAAATTTCGATGGCTCTGAAATAGAAACGATATCCATAGCTTTGGATGGATTGGTAAGTACTTGCAGATGGGTTGAAGGATTATATATACAGAGCAGCTTGATAATGGTTCATTTTCTTAGGAATGAGGCACGAAGGGCAATGTTTTATATCTAGATAGATGAGATTTTGTATTTGGTAACAGTGAATAAGAGGGCAAAGGTAATGGCTTATAGTGTACAGTGTATCTCTGGAAACTATCATGACTCATCCGTTTTATATATTTCTGGGAATTGCTCCCAGGCCAACTATATGTGTGCTTGAGAAAGTCGGCTAGCAGAGTACAGTGACGAGCCCTGCATGCTCCCGTGCAGTATACGTCCATGCAGACGTATACTGCATGGAATAATGCAATATCACAAAAACTTAATAGTGGTTTGGGAATTTATAAACCACATACTTACCTTGTATAACTAAATTAGCATATCCTGTATTACCATATGATATAGCATTCTGGCATCTGTTTTGTATGTAGCAGTGGTCATACCCCAAAAACGAGTATGAAATACCAGAAAACTAAAACACATCTAGCTTGTTTGCTTGGCAAATGAGGAAGGAGGAGCCTGGAGAATTGAGGGATGCATGACCACTGCTACATACAAAAAAGATGCCAGAATGCTATATCATGATAAGACAGGATATGCTAATTTAGTTATATGAGGTAAGTACGAGCTTTAAATTTATTTCTGTAAATGCCCCCCCAAAAGGCATTTTTTTATGTTTTTCAACGTTATCCAGAAATTTGGCAAGATAGATCCAGCTGTCTTGAGCTGGCAGTATGTTGTTTATAAAATAGGTTTTGTCTTCACATTCCGACATGTCGTAATCCAAAGAGTTAATTAAGTGTATTCCCGGCATGCTAGGTGCTCGAGAAAGTCGGCTATAGCAGCGCAGGGTGCTCCTGCGTGCTCCTATGCAGACCTATTGCAGACCTACAGTACTGGGCTATAGCAGCTAGTGCAGGGTGCTCCTGTGTGCTCCTATGCAGACCTATTGCAGACTGAAGAGAATTATGCAATAATAAAGTACATCTGGAAAGCATCTTTTAAATTCTGAAAATACACTGGAAAAGGCACGTTGTTACAGGTTTTTTTTTCCACCATTATCCAAAAATGAAAATGCCGGATACTTGCATTACAATCCCCAAAGGATATATCTGAATAGTTCTCAATTACTGTAGTGCTCTCATGAATTGCTTGAACAAGAGGATTAGAGAGCTTTATATTTATCAATAACAGTATACAAATGTTTTTTTTTGTTGTGATTGGTCTAAGCTAGTTCCAAACCCCTGCCCCCACCACTGCTAATGAGCCGAGCAGTCCAGCAGGTTTCTACCATATTCACGATAGGGCGAGAATCGTTGTTTAATTACAATTTTACAGCAGTTTACTACATGTACTGAGTGCATACGGTCTTTATGCATGCAGACCGAACGACCGACACGCACATGTTCACATATTGCCAGGTATAAGCCTTAAATCTACAGAGCAGAGTGCTAAATGTTTATATAATTAAATCATGCAGGACTTACATTGTGTCCGTCTGGTAATTTGCATAGAAATATTCTTTGGCATTGAAAATAGCATCTTTTGCCGACCGTTTGGCGTTTGATACATAGTCTTTAGCCTTTCCGAACATGTCACCTATATCATCCATTATGGGTAAAAACAAGCAGCGGATATAGGCTGGAAAAAGTAAACATGCATGCGTTATGTCCTCCAATGATGTAAACAAACTGATGTGTACATTGTCGCAAGAATACTTTAACCCCAAATTTGTTTTGGAAACCGAGCCTTTTTCCTTATTTAGGTTGAACTACTACAGAAGAAAGCACAAATTGCCATTTCGTTAAACGTTGAGCCATTGATTCAGAAGAGCGAACTTGAAAACCTTTGTCACGAGCCTTTACCTTCGAAGAACGAGATAAAACAAACCTCTCATCTACTGTAGACGACTAAAACGAAAAAAATCAATCCATCCCATGAAAGACAAGCTCTGAAGCTTTATCGTAAATCAACGATCTAAACAGAAAAGGGGGTAATAATCGGATGAGTGTGTTTTGTATCTTTCAACTGATTAAGAAATATTGGCAATTTGGCAGTCAGGAAAAACAAATAAATACATTGACTGATAAAGTGTGTTTATGGTGGAAAAAAAAAATGTTTTGGAATTTAAAAGACTAAAGCAGTTTAATCTGATTTATTGAACTGACGGTTGAATAAGGCCACTGGGGTGGCCATGCAGCTAAAGCGTTTAGTAATTTAACAAGCTTAATGGCCGACAAAGTGACACGAAAGAATTAAGATGAATGCGAAGAAAATCCATATGACCACTTTTGTGGGGGGGCTCACTTCAGAGCCACGAATAACGAAAGAAAGTTGCTTAATAATGAATGATCCCAATGTGGTAAGCACCAGAGCAGATTCAACATCGATGAGTTTCATAAGAGTTTAGATGAAGAAATATTTTTTTTTGGTATAAAATAAATATTTGTCCGATGCAGAGATAGCATGACTTTAAAGAAAGGACAGTTTACTTTGGTCATGAAAAAGATGGGTGTCCTCGGGGGAAGATGCCCGACGGAAACACACAGGTGCCTCGGATGCATCCAATCAAAGATCAGTTATAACGACGGCATTCCTCAGAGAAGATTTCCAATCGAAAGATAAAACAAAAATATGAAAAAATTACACCGCTTTTTGACTCTCCACAAAACGACACGACGAGATGAGAATGCATATACCCTATAAATTATAGCATAAATCCAGATGAGATTATAATGTGTTCTAAGATCAGGTCAGGTTCCATGCCAAAAAAAAAATAAAAATTATTGTTGTTATTATTTTTTCTTCTCTGTGTTTTGGTCTCTTTTTAAGCTGTAGAAGACTACCACTAGATGGCACTTCTCCTAAAAAGGCATTATTTGGCTGCTTATTTCCAGCAGTTTGTAAGCTTCCTACTGCTCATACCCAGACCACTCAGGGCAGGTTAGCACAGCACTGCAGCTCGTCGTACGTACAAATGCAGAGCAGGGACATAGATGCACTCCGAGCCTTTAATTGACAGGGGGAGTCTGGGATACGTCATAACAGACTCCTCATCACCGTAGTTACCATTTTTTTTTTTTAACATCCCAATATGTGACATGTGCACAGTGAGTGCATTATCCTTGAGGAACTGTCCATCGCTGTTGTAGGGGGGATGGAAAGACTGTTCCAACTATTTTATTGAAAGATAACAGGCAATTTGTTCTGTCTGTGATTATATATTTAATTAGGATTAAATTGTGCATAAATAATATTATTTAATTTTCAAGGAATATTTAAGTTTCCGGTTTAGAGTATAAGACAAAATATGAAGTAACTTTTAATAAATCCTTTAATTATACTCACAGAAAAAAAAAAATCCAAAACAAATATTTGTTCAAATACTGTAATAAGAACTTTCTGGGCAAGAGTTTTATATTTAGATTTTATTAAGATAATTGAAGGAATTAAAGGCCAAATTTTATTTTTTTAAATATAGTACTCGTAGGAAAAAGAAAAAACACAAAATCAAGGATGGCAACTTAATTTTGATTTAAACTTCATTTAATTACATGTAATATAATTGAAGGACTTGATTCAATTTACATGTAAGATAATTGAAGGACTTTAAAGTTCAAATTCATGGGTCGTATGGTGAATGGTTCCATAAAATATTTTTTTAATGTGTGTATTTACAATTTTACATCAATAACAAAGTGGACCATGTTGATGGGGGGGTTTTCCCCCACTCTTTTAAGATTAATGAAAAAGTCCCCAAGTTGACTGTGATTGCATTTTCCTAATAACCGGAATTGTAACATTTTTCAATTTATTCTAGGGCTTTTTTTATTTTTGAGTTTGCAATACATTTGCAATGTATAAAAAATATATAGCGATGACAGCCGATGGCCTAATTTAGAATCCGTACCGGGAAGTAACTAGCTGAAAGGTACAGAAACTGTTGAATTCAACAGGGTTTAAAGGGTAGAGGTTAGGGTATGGATTATATTAGGGTAGCTAGAGTTAAGGTAGAGGTTAGGGTAGAAGGTAGGGTAGGGATGTCATGTAGGTACTTCTGGGTATGGATTCTAAATTATTACCCAATGCTTTGTTAATTTTTTTAATAATCATAGAAATAATAAATGAGATATATACATATAGCGGCATAGCGCCCAAACCATAAACAATGCAACGTACTGCTCAAATTTGAAACCATTTGGGAGTTCAATGATTTTCTTCAAGATATTACTACGGTACTATTTTGGATTGAACATGCAAGCCAATGCTATCCGTTATTGATTGAAATCCTTACCTGAAATTGAAATCCTTAATTGACTAGAATGGTGTATGACATGTGTTCTGCAACAGACAGTCAATAAAGCTGGTTGACTTGCTGAAATAGCTTCTTATTTTTAATCAAATTTGTTTCTTTAAACAAACAAACATACTTTGCACCTCTAATTATTGCTGGACCTTCAGTTTACAAGCATAGCTAGTAATAAATTCACAAAAAAAAAAAAAAAAAAAGGAACTCTTTCCACCAGAGAGAAATGTGCCCCTTTGGCATACCCGGGATCATGGCAGAACGGCACCTTTTCGGTGGTGGATAGAGCACACTTTTACAGGGCAGAAAGTACAGTTTAGATTAGTAGATTAAGGACCAGGAAGGAAATATGTCCTTACTAAAGACCCTAGATGCCCCATGCCCCAGATAACCCAGACTGCGAGATACGAATGATTGTGGATGAACACTTGCTTTACAGCCTTCTCTTCACAACCAAGTGTTCAGACGATATTACGAGACAGGCGTGCGATCCCATCCTGCTCCCGAGACCGCCATTTCATGATGACCCCATTTGATGGACGTGAGTGTACCCCATACTTTGACCACTTTCTCAAAGCCTGAGGTCTGTCACCACTGTGCAACAGCCGTGCCGAACAACCCGAAGAGGACAACCCCCATCAACAACTGCAACACAGCTTCGACGGAGAAGTCACAAGAGGCCGGGTCGAGATTCGAACCCCATACTCTCGAATGCCAGTCATACACTCTCCCTGTAGGCTACGCTGCCACTTAAATATATCGAAAGCAGAATGACACATTTGGTATTTGAATACTATCAGAGTTTGATATTTTGTTGACTGAAAAATAGCCGGAAAAACTGCACTAATATTCTGCTAACAAATTATATGGATACATTCTATCAAGATACTTGAGATAACTACATTTATGAATAAAACTTACATTAGAGGCGATCTTGCTGTAATAATCCCATCTTCATAGTCTGCTGCAATAACCTTTCGGCACTGAGAGCCACAACACAAAAACCCAAAGAGCGTCCCCATGGTGGCTACGACGTTGTGCAAACACACACAAAATTAACCTTCAAAATATGCTTTCAGTTAAAGTTTTTTTTTCTACTTTTTTTTTCTAGCTTGCTTGTATGAAATACAAGACACATGAAACAATACGAGACAAATCTAGACAATGCAAGACAAATCAAGAGAAGTCATAACAAATATGGAAGTAGAGTCTGGAATGTCCCAAAATTATATCTTTTTACAACCAACACAGGAAGCTGCATATATATATGCTCTTATGCAAACAATTGAATCCAACTATAATCTAGTAATTTAACAACTTGAAGTCGTTGCCAAGCTCTGTCCTGCTAAATCAGCGAATTCAGTGGTCTTCTGATGTCAGAGTCCTGCTGAAGGGGTCACTTTAAGATGTCTTCACTGTGTTATATAGCCTCCAGCAATTTACATTGGTAGGCCTTCCATGCAGCCAGTTGATCTGAATAGAACTGAGCATTTATCTTCTGAGCATAATACATCACACCAGCATTTCATTGATAAACTTAAAATACCACCTCATCTAGACTGTGTAATCCCCAAACAATAGAGTCATCTGGTCAGTGAACCACTTCAATTATTGGACAAAAGAACCACCCAGTCCCAATTTAAAAACCAACATACCACGCCCATTGTTCTATAGAATTCATGTGACCCTGTAATTGCATGGGTCCAGGGCCCTGCTTGCTGAGTGTATTTTAATAACAGGAGACTGATGAAGGTTCCTGCATGAACTGCTTGTGAAAAGGCAATTAAAATATCATCCCTGACACAGAATGACACACTTTATTTCTCCTTGGGGGTAGGTTTATTTAATATCACAATGTTTTTTTCTGAATATTCACACCTGAATATCCATAGCAGACCAGACATTTTTAGTGTGATGGGGGGGGGGGGGAGTTGTTTACCATTAAATAAGCTATTGGTAAAAAATACAACAAGTCTTTATGATGGCCTGTTTATCACACAATTATACACATGCCAAATGTGTGTTTTTTTTCTGAATATTCACACCTATCTGAATATTCATAGCTGCAGCAGTCTAGCAGATTTTTAGCATGTTCAGGGTAAGAGCAGTTTACCATTAATTAAGCTATTGGCAAAAAATGGCCTGTTTATCACACAATTATTGCACATGCCAAATGTGTTTTTCTGAATATTCATAACTTTAATACAACAAGCCTTTACGACGGCCAGTTTATCAAAATGTTTTTTTGAATCTTCAAATATTTCATACCTTTTAGACAGGTAAATCCTCAGAGAATCCAGAGCCATAATTTCTGTCTGTCCAACTAAAAAAATTTTCACAGCAATTAAATTATAATTCAAATTAATGGTTTATCGCTAGTTGTTATGTCAGTATGTGCAACACATAACATACAGGCTGATTAGTGTGATTGAGCAGCTAGCAAAATGATCTCATTACCTTGTGCTCATGTGTTGCTGGTAGGTCATATGTTTATAAAAGACAGCATCACCATATGGTAGTATGGAACTCGTGCCTCTTGCCAATGGTGGAAGCATTACAAGAGAGCCCTGGAAATTATTCAACGATTAATTATGCAACACAGCTAGGCCACACAAATAATTCATGCACATGAATATTCAGCAAAATAAGGATGTGCATAGGACACCAGGGGAAGGGGGGCACCACTTAATTTTCTTGTCAGAAATACAATGGAGAGGTCAAAGGAGGGGGGCTATTGTTGGGCTGTGCTTAGGACACCAGGGGAATATTAAGGGGGGTTAGGACACCAGGGGAGGGGGCACCTCTACACAACTTTTGTATTCTTGTTATATCAATATCAGAAATCTCATATGTGGGGCACACAGAATTCGAGGGGACACAATCAATTTGGGGAGGGGGGCACATAGGCCCCTCAGCCCCGTCCCCCTTTGGGGATGCCCACTGAATCCTACCCAATAAATGTGTGATTGGCCGAGGCCACACAAATAGGCTGACCATTCTAGCAGATTTTTAGCATGGCTGTGGTGTGTTGTTTACCATTATGCAAGTTCTTCACATAAATACGACAAGCGTTTGCAATGGCCTGTTTACCACATAATTATGCCATATGTGTTTTTTTTTTCCCTGAATAGTGCTCGGAAGTGTTGCTGGTAGGTTATATGTTAAGACAGCGTCACCACATGGTATGGAACTCGTGCCTCTTGGTGGGAGCATTAAGAGAGCCCTGGAAATTATTCAAAGATTTTATATGCAACACAGGCCACAAGAATCATTCATGCACATGAATATTCAGCAAAATAAGTATGTGCTTTAGGACACCATGGGAAGGGGGGGGGGGTGCACCACTTTATTTTCTTGTCAGAAATACAATGGAGAGGTCAAAGGAGGGGGGCTATTGTTGGGCTGTGCTTAACAGGACATCAGTTGCCCCAGCCCTGGGCTATAAAGCCATTATTTAATTGTAATCATTCATCACAATATTTTTTTTAAAGCAATAAACAGGGTTTGAGCCCTCAGAATTACCCTTCTTTCAACAAAATGACATTTTGCTGTTAGTTTCTCTTGTTAGTTGTGATTAAAAGACTCCCAGGGACCTTTCACATCGTAAATTGCCCTATTTGCGAAGAAATTAGGCCATAATTTTATAAGTGTTGCATTTCATCGCCAAATGTTTTCGCAGAACTATATACCTATAATGTAGATATCACCTACACCTACTGAGGGGTATATAAATTATTCATCTTTTTGAAG
>JAODFY010208662.1:0-10561 GCA_027580055.1 Paracaudina chilensis | reverse complement strand
TGAGCGGGACTCGAACCTTCGACCTACTGCTCACCTCCGCCAAATATCAATATCATTCACTAATTACATCGTTGTCGCAACGTCATCCCATTATATATTCAATATTCAGTACAGGACGCGGAGCCTTTCAAATGACGTCATAATGGAGAGCTGTACCGAGATGGTACTTGGGCGCTGTTGACCACACTCAAAACCGTTGGGTCTCGATAACTCAGTCGGTTAAAGTGGCTGCACGTTGAGCAGTAGGTCGCAGGTTCGAGTCCCGCTCGGGATCCAGTTTGCCATTCAATAAGGAAATATCCCTTACCATAATAAGGCAAAGGTTGCCAATGACAAGGTGATAAAAAAAAATCCAAATGCGACACATAATACTCCGCCAAATATCAATATCATTCACTATATATTATATACATATATGTTACGTAAACCGCGTACCGCGAACAATCAACGATTCTAAAAACACGTCCTCGTGTCCTGGCCGTCAGGAAATGATTCAAACTGATCCATAAATATTTTACTTTACTTTGAAATTAGTCTTAATGTATGTATATTCTATATGGTAATTTCAGATTCGCACAGGATAGATCAAACCGTGAAATACTAAGAATTATACGACATAATACCTTCAATAAAGGACTCAGTAAAGATATTTTAAGAGCACATCCTATTTGAAGACATTTTAATATGGTCCATGTCTAGATTCTGTTTTGTTTCTTACTTTCACAACCGACGAAGTTTTGCACAGAACTCGAAATATTTTGCTATAGATTACATGTAAAGTGTTATACTGACCCTAAAACTAAC
The DNA here is from genome assembly GCA_027580055.1 of Paracaudina chilensis. Lineage (NCBI taxonomy): Eukaryota > Metazoa > Echinodermata > Holothuroidea > Molpadida > Caudinidae > Paracaudina > Paracaudina chilensis. The sequence continues at coordinate 9,757 of JAODFY010208662.1, read as the reverse complement.
CATACCCTAGTGTAAGCCCTAAAACTCAACACAAACAGGTTATTTTACGCAGAATTTTATATTCTGTCAAGATGTAAGACAAGAAGATAAGATGGAGGGTTTATAGTCTTGTATCAAGCCCGAGGGTTTTCTCACACAATTCGGCGTATCCCCTGGTTATCAGTGACTACGTCAGACTCGCATAAGCGATAAGGCCCATACTATTTTATTTAGCGTTTAATTAAACCTCACACAAATTGTTTATACTGCATATATAGAATAACCTGTGTGGTACATTGCAACATATCCTGCTTAGAGATTGTAGCTATTTAATATAAGTAAAGCAAAAACGTTGCATGTAGGCTTCTGTGAGCTCAAATTAGCACCTCATGGGTAGAGACGTTAATCAAGGATAGTTAGGATCCCGCCCGTCTTAGAACCAAACTATTCTGAAGCTGCTACTTCCCTTGCCTCAAGTCCGGTTTTATTTACATTTATGTGACAGGTTTCTAGTATTGCAGTTCTGCAATCGATCACTGTACGTAAACTAGAACTTAGATTGCGTTAAATTAGATTGCGTTTAACTTTTAAATGAGTAAAAAGTACGGCGTGAAAGTATGGTAGGTTATGGTAGGATATTTTTCGCGCACAGGTACCGGTAGGCTACGGTATATACCTGGCACGATATTTTAATGCCATTCAGTCCCTCCACTTTTCGAATCTTCCTAGACAAGTCCATAGAGGTTGATATTTAAAAGCATCCCAAGGAGGGCGAGCTCACTGCACCTTATACCGCTACGTTAATTCACAAACGTGATTATTAGAACCCCTCCTCATATTTCCGCCACTGTCGAATTTCCGACCTTCGTTTTTTTAATAAATTGATCCCCAGTTGACCCCTCCCCCCACATACCCAGCTACCCGGTTTTCAATCCCAATGCCAATACGATCCCGATCATAATGCTAACCTCTCTCCACCACCCTCAACCACATGTCATCTGTTAAAATAAGGTAGGTCCATCCATTTTATTTTTCAACGGTTTTTTCGATTTTTTAAAGTGGGGTGTGGGGGGGGGGGGGCAGGTACGTTTGTGCTATTCCAAAATGACAACCTGCGGCCTCTCGTTCCCCGTAGCACGTGCTGGGGTTTTTTCACCTTTTTACTGGCTGCCCAACAACTTTCATTTAATCAATTATGACCACATGGTGATTTTTTACTTGGGGATGTTTGTGGGAGTGTGGGTGGGTTGGGAGGCTGTATGTTTGTGCTACACAAAGCATAGAAAATAATAACATGCATGACACTATTTCCCTGTGATACCACCAACCTCCTTTCGGAAGCTATTTTTTTTGCCGCTTTTACTGGCTGCTCAACAGTTAATTTGTTGAAAATAATAACATGTGGAATCTCGTTCTAATTTACTACCCCCACCCTGGGACGATATTTGTAATGCCCTTCAGTCCCTCCCCTTTTCGAATCTTCCTAGACAAGTCCATAGAGGTTGATATTTAAAAGCACCCCAAGGAAGGGGAGTTCACTGCACCTTATACCGCTACGTTAATTCTCAAACGTGATTATTAGAATCCCCCCCCCCCCTCGACTTTTGCGACCTTCGTTTTTTTGTAATAAATTGATTTCTTTATCCAAAAACCTTGAAGGCGCAACATGTTCATTTTCACGCGTTAAGTTCATATATGGTGAATTGAAGGGCAGTTCCTATAGTACGGTATAGCTATGAAAAAGTTATTATTGTTGTTGTTGTTAATGTTGTTATTGTTATTATTGTTGTCGTTGTTGTCGTTATTATTATTCTTATTGTTGTTGTTATTGTTATTATTATTATTGTTGTCGTCGTTGTCGTCGTCGTCGTCATCAGCATCAGCATCCGCATCAGTATCAGTATTTTTATAATTATGCCTTCAGCAACAGTTTGCAGCCGTGGTAGTAGCGAAAGTATTTGTGCATAGGGTATATAACACACTTGTGAACGTGGTTGGAAGCTTTCTACTTTTATTGACATTTATACTGGAAATAAAAAATGGAGCAACTACATAACCCACTTGTGAACGTGGTTATGGATGGAAGCTTTCTGCCATTATAAATTATCAGCTTCAAGATGGTTTTGCTGTGTCGATTACGTAGGCCTACGTACGCCAATTTATACATCGATGAAACGTATTCCCCGCAAGCACATTTTGGAATATTAAGAACACACAATTGTCTCAAGGAGTCGTTTACGCCAGTTGAAAACCATAAAACATATGAATACACGAGAAATTATGAATTTTGTGTGGAACATTAGACATTACCAAAACTTGTGCAGTGCATGTATTAAGTTTATTAAGTAAAGTTTAGACAGACTAGAGACGAGTTATTTTGAAAATCGTTACATCTTACAATTAGCATTAGAATAAGAAAATGAAGATTGACAAATTCTCCGCAAAATCATCCGAGTTAGAATACGTTTGACCTTCGTGATATACTACTTCTGAATCCAAAGAATGTCGCTCCAAAGAATAGCCACTTTATTGGAACAACTGTAAAATACCATCTCACCTATTTTGGACACGGTACAATCTCAAGAATAAACTTTGCTTTGTTTTCCTCTTTTGACTAGGGATATAATTTTAAAAAATATTTAAAAAATGGCCATTTAACCTTCGAAGGCTTTCTTGATAACGCCTTCATAATGGTATTGAGGGCATATATTTCTAATTTGGTGATCAGTGACATTTCCTATTAGGAGTTAAATATGCGTTAAGGTTATTTAACATGTGAAAGCCCTCATATATAGTGGTAGTAAAGACACAGTTTGAGGATAAGTGATTCGTTTTGATGGTCATCAAATTTAAAGATTTTCTATTTTGATTAGATATATATCTGATTTATGGTCGCATAATCTTCAAGGGCTTTCACGGGAAAGCCTTTATAGGTTATAATGATGTGGCGCTCTTCCATTTTGATTATATGTATATCAGCTTTACTCTCCGTCAGTATACCCTATAACGGCTTTCCTGTGAAAACCTTTATTGGGAATAGGGGGCGTTTTCCTAATTTGATTACATGTATATCTATTGTACGCGCCTTCAATATATCTATAACGGCATTCATGGGAAAGCCTTCATAGAGTACAATGAGGGCGTTTTCCTATTTTCATTAGATGTGTATCTGTTTAACGCGCATTCATTATAATCTATAAAGGCTTTCCTGTGAAAGCCTTTATAGATTATAATGAGGGGCGTTTTCCTATTTTGATTTATATTCTGTTTTACGCGCATTCATTATATCCTATAAAGTATAACGAGGGCGTTTTCTATTTTGATTAGATTTATATACGTTTTACGCGCCTTCATTATATTATATAAAGGCTTTCCTGAGAAAGTTCTAATAGAGTATACTGGGGGCGTTTTCCTCTTTTAATTTGATTTATATTTTTTTTACGCGCCTCCATTATATCCTATAAAGGCTTTCATGGGAAAGCCCTTATAAAGTTTAACGGGGCGTTTTCCTAAGTTGATTAGATGTGTATCTGCTTTACGCTACTTCAGTATACCTTATATAACGGCTATATAGCGGAGTGCTAAACTTTAAAATAGATATATTGAAATTTTCGGCTTCCCTGAAGCCTTCTTCAGCAAAAGTGACAAGGAGATCGTATACACAACTTCAACTGCGCCTATAGGCATATAAGGTACGAACAGAGACAACTAGTGGCAATCAAGGCCAGTCCGCCTTCAATTGTGACACAAGACAAGATATTTGACTATTATTATTATAATTTTTTTGCACGGCTGCATCGCAACAAAGCTTCAACTTGAGAGGCAATATATGAATACAGCTGGGGAAAAAAAAAAAAGAGGTCAAAATAATGCGCCATACCTGTATACACCAATTTTTGGCGGGGCAAGTATGGATCGGAATTCTCATGTGGGGAAAATTGTTTGCGAGCTCCGCAAATGTTTATATATACATATACAGTGGCCTCACCAGAAATTTTTCGATGGCTAATACACGCCTATATCACACGGGGCGCAAACATTTTTGGCACGCTCCGCGTGCAATTGAACACCTTAGACCCTTAGTCACCCTAGAGGTTGAACACCTGTAGGGTTCATAACCCTACTTCGTGAACGGCATGCGTTTCCGTAATTCGGTCGGATTTATTTCAGGATTCTCATGAGGGAATTTTATGCCAAAAATATAGCTGGGGTGGGGCAAGCATTAATATTTCAGTCATGAGATTTAGGTTTTATCTACTTTATCACTTTCGGAGATCTAGGAGGTATGGTGGCGCTTCGCTTAGATAGTGTTACGTTACCTTTCAGAAGAAAGGTGTCAGTACGTCCTGCAGCCTGTTGAAATATCAGTTGATCCCCCAATATTTTTTTTTCGTTCCGCCGAGCCTGTAACTATGGCCCGCCAAATAAGTTAAGTGTACAGATGTAGGCTATGCATCTGCCCCCTATAGTCCTCCCTAGCACGGCCATCGAAATATCACCGAAAGGGCAACAATAAGATATTCGGGCAAAAAATTGAAACAAGAGCCCAATGGCACTGTGGTTCCTTGCTTAGGGGTATATGATAATGATATTTATATACATAACATTATCACATCATGTTTGGGCCCAAATGATCTAAATAATTGTGGGCCCACATGTACCCATTATTAACCAACACTATAGCCAACGCTTTTTGTGTTAGCTAGTTCTGGGGTGAAAATTATGTTTGGGCCTCAACATTTTGGGGGCCCAAAGGTCCATGTGTACCACTCATCAACTTACATCACCATACCAAGTATGAAGCAGATCGGACATACCGTTGCGAAGATATTGACTTTTTAAAAATTTAACTTTAAGCCCTGCCCACTTATTAATATTCATGTCATGGAGAACAAAAACAGTAGCGACCATCTACATATCATGGTACATCTACCAGTCCAATATGACATTGATCCAAAATGTTGTTGTTGAGATATAGTGTTTACGAGCAAGCTGTCACATCACACACACACACATACACACACATGCCAACTTGATCATAGGTTACTCGGCCTTCGGCATCTGCATGTCCCAAGGAGGAGCTACCCATGGCTGCTGGAGGACCATAGACTTATTCAAAAGGTCCAGGGGTCTAACTACCTGAAACTGAGCCCTTAATGCCAAAACCATGATGTATGGCCACCACCACCGTACGAAATCTCCAAATAGTATTGACCTGACGACCAGAGTTAAACAAGAAGGTCACGAAGTCCGCCACATTACCTATAAACTTGAGGCCTCGGAGAAACCTTGTGATCATCACACTATTTTCGATACTACTCAGAGTCTCAAATCATACAGGCAAAGGGTGGACAATCGTCCGAGCTGCCAACGTGGCAAACTGGCAACAGTGAGGTGAAGGCTGTGGGTGAGATGAAACCTTAGTGCTCTCCTTGTGGGGACCCGAGCCCTAGAGAACCAGACAGTCCTATGCCTCAGCCCGTAGTGAGTGAGTCTGGATGAGAGAGTTGCGGGGATAGGCAGACCACGTCTTACCGGCGATACCTGCGCAACAGTCCCAAATATGGCCGGCCACTGACAATTTATATGGAGATACACAGTAAAGAATGTACCAAAAACAAACGAGGGCTACACAGGCACAACCACGGCTAACCAGCAACAAAAGCCAGCGTAAGCCCCCATGCCAACTCGCTCACAGGCCATGCTAATATTCTTACATATATACACATATATACATAGTGGCTAGGATAGTGGAAAAACATTGGCAAAACCCAGCAACACAAAAACAAACGAGAGCTGTGTAGGCACCGGCCCCAAGGCTAACCAGCAAATACTAGCCTGCACAAGCTCTTCCATAGCCTGCCTAAGCCACACCGTTATCCCATGAACAAAGGGCTATGCCCATCGTGTGTAAAACGACCAAAAACGAAACCAATAGCGCTACACAAGGCCTATATGGAGAAGACTCCGCGACACCTTGGAAGGGTCAGGGAGGGGCAACAGGGGCCCCCAAAAAACCTAGGGTGAAAAATCTCAATGAACACATCCCCATACATAGCAGTAAAAAAACGTAGCGAACTAACATGCCCACATAAAACACTCCAAAACAAGAAAGAACTCATCGAATAGGCATCCAGAAATGTTAAGTGGGGAAACCTCCAAAAGATCCGATCTGAAAGCTAACCAATGTTTTAGCTCAACACAAAAGAATGACAGTGACCAGCCATGGGTCGCTGGATAGCCAAACTTGAAGTATTGTGACAGGTGGCTTGCCAGATACAAGGAAAAGTTTTAAATGCGTCGAGTTGGGGTACCGATGGAATGCAAATTGCATAAGAAATGTTGTCCAGAAGTAAGTTTTGCTACTGAAACATTCATTAACCCTACCAAAATTGTATTACTATTCATAAGATGTCACATTTTCAAGATACTGATTATAAACACTCTGTATAACCATTTTGAAACATCAATAAATTAAAATCTTTAGGTTATTAATGAAGCTTTCCAAAATGAATGGAAAAATTGTATTTGCTCAGATGGAACATCAGGAAATCAGATTCAGTTTTAAGACTAAGTGAGGACATATGCAAACTAACGATGGGATAAATATTAATCAATCACTGGTTGATTCATCATCAATTATACCCTTAGGCAAACATATTATGCCCACAAAACCAAAGACCTATTATATATTCCCATAACAGCTAGCCAAAATCCACCTTACCACAGCTAGTGATGTGTAATCACACCATATTTTTGGTAGGTGTGAACTACTAACAAGCCATTTAAGATTAAAACTCTATCATGTAACACAAACCATTCAAGGTCTAATTTACAGAACTATGCATTTAAAACTAGGAGTGAGTGTTTAGCAAGTCAGTGAGGCTGTCATTTATGTTTGGTATTCCCAAAGATACATGTCTGAACTGTGAAAGCAAAACTGGCAGGCTAGGTCACTAAAAATCCTTGTTCCCTGGCCTGGTCCTCCAGGGATGCATGGGCTCAAATGGTGAAAAAGAATGGCTGTCAACTTCAAAATGTCATAAATATCAGGTCAGACAGAAAAAACCTTTCACGAACAGACCGACAGGGCCTACATACCTTCAGACATAGCCATGTTGGTGGAGTTGTCCAATTCTTCAATATTTTCTGTGACCATTTCTTGCAGCTCTTCTAGTTGGTTGGTGAAGGACTCAGTTTCGTTCATGATCGATGCTGACTTGTTGAGGACAGATACTGCTTGATGTTTGATGAGAGCTGCTTTTGATGACAAACCTAGAAATTTGACATTTTCACCAGTTTTTAATCATTTCATCAATAACATCTCATTAATACTCTAATCATTTAATAATATAGATGTGCCCTTACACATCGTTTTGGCAATTAAAGTAGGTGAATTAGCCATTTCCTGATTATACAAAATGAGATGATAATAATGATATGCAGTCAAATGTCACACATCTAGCACTTGTTTTGTAGCAGATGTGTTTTCCTAACAATATAGGTATACACTGTTGCTGCTTTTCACTCTGAGCAGGCATATTTGAAATCACAGCCAGTTGGGACAACTTTCTATTCTTCAGAGAATCATATTCTCTACAGAATATCATCAGGGGTCAACCAATAAGCAGATCAGCCAGTGGATTGGGCCCATGTTTTGCACTATCGGCAAAATATTGGATTGACAAAATTTGAAAATTTCATTCTCCAATGTTTAAATTGCAATTTTTGCAGTTCAAATAATGCTTGTTCTGTATGAGAGAGTCTTGTGAATCTGATTAAAACATTCATAGATCTGCCTTAAAAGTTTCATAGAAAGTTTAACATTTCTGCCTAATTCTCGAAGCTACGATAATGCCCCTCTGACTTCAATGCGACATGACCATTCAGAATCGAATACCATAAGAATCGGCTCAAGTGCACGTTTAAATAAATACCACACAGCAGCTATGTATGTGTGGTGTTTACTCATTGCTTTTATAAATTGCCAACTGATTATCTCTTTTTTATTTAATTGTAAAATAATAAAACATGTAGCCATATAATTCATAGAAAATTTATTTTAAATAAGGTATTCATTCAGCATATATACATGAGGAAATCCCTGCCTTTCTCAAAAGTTGTGCAAAAGGTTTATCTTTTCAATTAATGTTTAATACTCCTTGACAGTTTTTAGTTTACCCCAGGGGATTATAGCCAAACCAATTGCCTAGTTTGGCCAGTACAATGCCAGACCTTCATTGATGGCAAACAATGACAGCTTTGTTAACTTAGGAAAGCTTTGGTAAACATTGTTGCAACAAGTGGGGTGTAATGAAGTGAAAACTGGTAGTGGCCAGTGGGGTACCAGGTTTGGCATGGGGAGTAATTTAGTAATGTATATACCAAACTGTAGCCCATGTACAATAGGGTTGATACGCTTTGAGAATGTAGGTACTTTATTTACCGATGGTGCAAGATGCTTCGGATCAGATCGGACATTGGCCGATGTTACCAAAAAAAATCGCCCATCGGATCGGTACGCCAAAGTCATATCGGTCAGCCCAGAAATATCACCCTTTGAGGGATTGCTAAATTCTAAACCTAACTGCATATATTTATTAGTTTACATATTCTCCTTCTGTGGAATCTAGCCTAAACGATGCTTCAAAGCATGACTTAGGAAAACAGAACAGGAAAATTGTCCTATCTGGTTATGTAAAAATGATAACTTGCAAATAGTTGGTTTCCTTTATTCCTTGAACTTTAGGAGATTGAAATGTGTGCAAGAACATGATATATTCTGTAAACCCGATTAGCTATGCCTCCAATCAATACCTGTATTTTCAACAGAAGGAAGACCTCCCGAAACCTTCCCTAATTCTTTTTTTGCTCCACCAAGTTTCTTGCTGAGCTTCTTCACTCTCTTCTGGGCTTTTTGAAAATTTCTCTCCACCAGAAAAATGTCATCTTTTAGGTTTAATGCATTGAAGAGGTTATCAGCTGACACATTCTTGAGAGATAAAGCAACCTCTGATAAAGCTATGTCATCTTTGAGAAATGTCTTTCAGAAAAACAGAGGAGAAAAGAGAACAAGGATGACCAACAAATATTAATACTGTAGAAGTAGATTTATCAGATGAGGTTCTCATGGCACAATTTTCCAGTAACCCCATGTTCAACAGTAACCACTTACACCCACACACAAATGTGCACAATTCTTGTTCAATTCAACCTGGAAGCCTGTCTGACATCCCCTTGGCACATTTATACATCTGTAAATTTTGTAAATAACAATACAAAGGGTATGCTGAATCTTGCCTAAATTTGAACCTGTGATCCTTCAATCACAAGCCTCAAAGTAATGTATATTAACATACCACATTGTAAGCCCCATCTGCTGCAAAGGTCGCAACAAGTGAAGTGTTCTCAGCACCCTCTATGGCGTTACTCATCTCAGAAAAGGACCTGGCTGCTCTGAGGCCATTATCTGCAAACTTCTTGGTCGGTAAAAGAAGGCTAGGAGAAAAATGGAATGCAAGAGACAAATAGGAGTCAATTGGAGCATTTTAATCTTGGTTGATCAGATCAAACTCCTAGAATATTGTCTTCCTTGCAATTGCTACAGCCAATGTATCAAACAAATGTTCCAATCATGTGACACCTTCATGGTCACCTTCTTAGCTAGGAAAACCTACAATCACTGTTTCAACTAACGGATATCAGAATAATAACCTTATTAGGAACAGCAATTTTTTGGGGGCCATATGCTTGGGGGCACAAACAATACTTGGGGATC
>JAODFY010208551.1:0-10561 GCA_027580055.1 Paracaudina chilensis | reverse complement strand
ATATCTGCAATGACCGAGAATCCAACTGACCTGTTTGCTGTTATCACTATCTCCTCTCTGATAGTTTCTTCACATAAACTTATCAGTTCATTCTGTATGCGCACAGAGGTATATTTCGCATCGGCCGTGGACTTTTCCATGTGGTCCTTTAAAATTTGGTCTCCAGCTTCAATTCTCATATATGTCTCGGAAGTTTCCACTGTCATTCTCTTCTCACGCAAAGCTATGCCATGGGTCTCGATAGACTTATAGTCGATAGACGATAGAGATAGTCGATAGCAATCTTATTATGTGTAGCGTGTACTGACATACTGTATTACCACGCTGCACACACAGTGCCTTATTCTGTAACGTTGATACATTATGTACTGTATGTTCAGTATTCAGTACACAGAGCACGTTTAGTGTAAGTACCAAACGATCGCATGGGTTACCTTACGAAACTACGGAATTAACCTTTGAAGGGGAAAAAAATCGATTTGTGTGAGAAAACGGAAAAAATGAAAAGCAGAGAGAAAAACAGAAAATGGTAGTGACAAAAGTGACGGGAAACTTATGGCTATACTTAAGGCCTAGCAAAATATCGGATGTGTAAATGCAACTTGCAACGCCCGGGAAGTGTCTTTTCCAACGATCTGGGAGTACTTTTGGCAAAAAAAAAATCGGTTAACGCTACGCGCCAACCGATGGTGGCGCTCCGGTTAGATCGTGTCAAGTATTGTGTCTGGCATGTTGATTTTGCCACCGCCCCCCTTGCGAAAATTTCTGCGAACGCCCATGAATACGTATGGCATAGCCTTTATGTTGGTAAAAACATATGCTTTCCCGTGATTTGCAAACCCTAATATAAATCATCCCTAGAGATAACCGTGATGATGTCATCAGATAGTAAACATTGAATCATTGGCACACATGCGTCGATAGGACTGCAATTCATACTGCGCACGTGTGGTGCATCAGCAAATTTGATAAACGAAAGAACATATTTTCACTCGCAGAATGGTAATATAAATTGTACCTTCATTATATTGAAAATGCTATAAGACGTTTGTAACATGTTATCTTAAAGATAAAGATAAAAAAAAAAACGTCTCACCCTGTGTGTACTAGAAAAATTTGCTAGACTGGTCAGCTCAGATGCTGGTATGGGGCTTCGACCAAAATTCATTCTTGGACAAGCCCTGTATACCTTTAAAGACTATAGTAACTTCCCATTCAATTCGAACAACGACATACCGGTATAACTTATTGTTGTTGCAATATTCCATCAGACCATTTTATCATCAAATCTTCCTATCGACGGCATTAATATTGTCACTGAATAGGCTCCATCCTAGAACGTCGATGCTCATCTTATGCCGAGATTGTTAACGACTACTTATTAGTCATCTACCGAAGATATAGCAAAGCGCCACTGTCTTCTCACCATCAATCAATTAAATTCTAAAAAAAAATGTTATTTTTCCATGGGGATATTTTGGCTCGTCGATTTCTCACCAAAACGCCCCACTTGTATGTTGGCATAATATAAAGCTTTTTCACTCTCATGACTGCAATCGTAAACGTTCAGTGAGAACGTTTTGTCAGCGACACCCACCAGACGTGTAGGTCAAAAAGCAGTCCAAACGCAAAATAGAAGGCATCCTCTGAAGTTCTAACGTATTCGTCTGGATACATATAGACTAGTCCCCAACGGAAACTTGTGGTGACTGACCTTTATACGGGGCGGCAGAATTTGTATCATTATATGAACATTAGTTAGTGGTATATGGACATGCCATAAGAGGTGCCCAATCAGAAGCCAGTGTTTTGATGACGTCATTAATATAAATGAACTTGTCGGCCGTGATAGCCTGTTTTACAGCCCAATTGATGTTGCACGTGGGAGTGAATTTAGAATGGGGAACAAATCATGTGGTTTTATGTCATATTGTTTAGCATTTACAGAATTGTGAATATCTCTTCCACAAACGTCCTTTGTGTGTAGCTCAAAGTAAGTTATTGTTTAATTCAATAATTATACCACTTAACCACTTAATATTCCTTATATATTCCTTATTTTTTTATATTTCCTTGGCAGTGTTCAAAAGTGTACATCAAGATCGCATCGCGTAAGACATTTTTATTTATCAATGATATAGAGTAGAATACATGATTGATTAGAATACATGATTGATTAGATCAGTGGTTCTCAAACTGGTGGGCCATGGCCCACCAAGGGGTTATGGAGCTATTGTGGGGGCCATAACACTATTCGCATGCCACGCGATATTGGCCTGTGCTTCCACTCGATAATTTTAAATTCCCGAGCTAAAAACAGCATCGCTCGAGATTCCCCATCCCGATTTGCAAGGTGTTTGTACGCACTCCTATCCAATTTATTCTCGGCTGCCTCCGAGGATGGCAGGCGGTTACTTTCAGTACACTAGTACAGGCTGTAACTAGTAGGGACCGAAAAGGTGAAAGAAAAACACTCATCCTGTGATAACCCCCGATCGCCACTGTGACTGTAGTGAGACCACAGGTCGCATTTGAAGTAGTTCCTCTAATATATGTAAATTTGAAATGGTTTGTTTAGTTTAGACTTTTGCTGAGGGTTGAGGGGGCCATGGGCCTCAGTGGGCTACCGCCAAGAGGCCACGGGCCAAGAAAGTTTGAGAACCACTGGATTAGATCATTATAATAGAGAATAACGGGAAATAAGCCCTGACCAATTTGTGACTAACTTAAAGGATACGATTTAGTGGTTTTCTTCCATTGAATTTTTGTTATCGTTTTATCGGTGTTATACTGACTCCCGACGAGTGATTGACTTGAACTCGAGTCGACTCTAGTCACTTTTTTGAAGAACATACATGATTCGACTAGTACTCGGGTAACTATATATACTGTTTAATTGACTCGAATTGGACTCGACCTGGACTCGAGTCACTAAACCTGATTGACCTGACTTTTCTCTGATGACTTTTCATCATTTTAATCGAAACAACTATTTTTCTTTTAAATTTCTAATCAAAAATTTTTGAAACCGGAACAGAAAACTATAGTGGCTAACCATGAAAAAATCTTTAAATGAAAAGACATTTATTTTATTAACAACGAAGATGGAATAATTTACGCTAAAATAAGATAAATATTAATTTCAAATAATATGCAAGAATATTCTTATTTGAAAGTATATATTTATTATCTCAAACAAATACGAAGCTGTAAATAAAGGTATCAGATAAACGGTTTGTGTAACCAAATATAGAATCAATTATTGGAAGAACTGCTAATTGCATCAACCTTTGGTTTTGCATTTCAAATTAAATGTACGTTAATACCTTTCTATTCTTTCATTAAATAAAATCGGAGAATTGTGAAAAGGATATACCTTTTGCAAAAAGCTTAATGTTTAAAAGGGGTACTTTTGCTTTCCCGATTTGGAAAAATGTCCCTCTGTGGCCTTACACTGATTCAGCATTGGAAACAATTGGATTAAATTAAATTTGTAACGATCGGCACTGTCTTTGGTAAACGTAAACCTGTCCAAATAAGGTAATGGGATCGATTGACCACTTTAGTCTATGTATACTAAAGGTACGTACGCTCATACAGACTATCAACTGGTATAAACTCACAACAGCTCGTAACGGTTGCATCACCTCGCAATAGGTCTCTTTTGATCGCAGACATTTTGAACATGCCAAATACCCCCAAGAATCTCCAATCTAGTATTAGTAAGAACTCGTAACACTTTCGTAAGGGCTCGTAAGAGCTCATAACAACTCGTAATAAATCGTATCGACTCGGTAGCAAATTTCTGTACAACTGTATGGGCGAGTTCAACACCAGGACAACACCAGCGGCAGATTTGGCGAAGATTCACCTAGTAACGCTCGCAACAGCTAGCATAAGTTGACTGCGATCTGCTACGAGTTCATCCTCGCAACATCTCCATCATGTGTGAGCCCAGCTTTAGAAAGTAAAATGATTTTATTTTTCGGGGTACCCACCTGAAAGTAGGAACCTTTTTTCCCTGGTGATTTTCCATCCGATATAATGGTATCTAAATATTTGGAAATCTAGCTACTGCCACCGAAACAACATTCCGTTCCCCACTCTGCCCCTTAGTAGTTTAAAATCTAGTCCTGCTAATTACATGGATGAATGACATATAGCCCTAACGCTTTGCAAGTGAATCTGCGATTATTGAAATAGGGGTACAAATGGGATGTTTGCTTGTATTATTGCATACCTAGCTGGTACATTTCAGAAAGCTTAAACGAAGCTTCTATCTTAAAGATAAAGTGTTTCTGAGTCATACAAGATGTTTATCGCGTCCTCTGGTCGACGACAAATATCACTTTGACAGGATCGAATCATGTCTTTATTTTGTAACATTTTCTCCATTCCAATTCCATGTTTTGTAAAGTTGCAAATCTTTGAAGTTAGCCCAACTGATGAAGCTTACAATTGCCTATTCAGCAAGTTACCTCAGTTATTGTAAGTTATCCCAACATATTTGGTTTTACAATGAACTTCCAGTTAAACCATCTGGAAAGTCGGGTAGCAGCGCAGTGTTCAGCTATGCTTGCTTCCATGCGGACCTACTACAGAGAGTAAGGCAGAAACACGTCTGGTATATTGCGGACCTACTACAGAGAGTAAGGCAGAAACACGTCTGGTATATTGTCGTCATTTCTGCAAATAAGCCCAAAAAGGCGGATTCTTACGTTTTTCATCGTTATCTAGATATGACAAGATATTTCTCATGGCCGTAAGCCCGTGGTTAGTTTATTGGGGGAAAAAATTGTTCATATTCCGATCTGACGTAATCGGAAGAGTGATATCGTGGGCTTGGCAGGTACCGTACTCTAGAAAGTCGGCAGCAACGCAAAGTTGAGCTATGCTTCCTTCCATGCGGACCTACTACAGAGAATAAGGCAGAAACACCTTTGGAAATATTTTGTCATTTGAGTGGAAATTCATTCATTGGAAATGCGCACGAAAAAGGCTTTTTGTACGTTTTTCACCGTTATCCAAAAAATGACAGGATAGTTCCCAGGGCCTTTGATGTAGATTTTGGCGCACCATTATTACACAAACATGGCCTACATGACATTGTGCGCGTTACCGTCCAGTCGTTGATTATGAGAACGAACGCCTTGAGGATGCTTGTGGTAATTCTCTGTGATATAATTTTGTTACCATTCACATGCGGTCATATTATACAAACAAAATATGTTCCCCGCAATAAGCCATTTCACGGTTGCGGGGTGCAGTGGATTGTGGGTAATCAAGAAAGGTACAAACAAGGCCTACACAGAGTAATTATACATTAAAGTGACTGTATATGTTAGGATATGGCATGTTCAGCAAGAAATTAAAGAATTAGTCAGATACTTTACGTCATTTATTTACATGCTATTCCAACGGAAAACCAATCTGTTAAATCTTCCTTTTGATTGATATTTTTCGGAAACTTACGTCGATTCAGCAATTATTTTACAAATGATTTTAAGTCACGCGCCGTTGTACGGATGTTCCCTGATGGTTTCTCCAAATCACGGCAATACTCCGCAGTTGTGCGCGTGCGTAATTGGAAGTGTGAACTGGCTTATATTTGACAACCCATCCGACCACTGATAAGTTGAGTCATCGTACACAGGGCGGTAGATTGTAGTAATTTATCCCAGTAGTTGAGATTCTTTCAAGGCTACCGACCTATACTCTCGCGTACATGTTCCATGTGATATCTCTTGCACATGTCATTCTACCATGATCCATTTCTTGTGTTTACGTTCCGTCCTGACATTTTTATGGGCGCAGGCAGGGCGTAAATCACTTGATGGAATTTAATAGTCCGGCTGTTCGATGTTAAGACCATCGGGGGCCTTTGCAGGGTAATTCCGCAGCCTGGCTCCGCATGTGAATAACCCGGCTATAATGATCCATTAAATGCCACGAAAAGTTTTAAAATAACCGGTTTGTCGGGAAGGGGCAATTAGGGAGAATATTATGATTTGTTGAATTGCTAACAGATTAAACAGTACCACATGATTCACATCCGGGGAACATATAATGTGGTGCTTTGAATTCGTATACTATTGGTTTCATAAAAGAATGTTATGTTCATTTCCTTTCATCATACACCTCGTTTAAAAAGAAATGGAACGTGACAATAGATGACAGAAGACATGAATTTATGTTTTGCAGATTCAATGGCGTCGCCAGTAATTTCAAAATAGGGGCAAGAGTGGCATCACCTCTCAGCGGGGGAGGGGTTAGCAAATTTAAGTAAATATTAAAAAACAACGTTAGAAAATATATATTTTTTAATCAATGTAACAAATTTCGTTTCGAGGGCACAGGATAGCCAGCTGAGGCCAAATATTGTATACCAAACACATATCCCAGCCCACACCCATCACTGTCTGATTGGCGACCCATTAGTAGCTGGTCATAAGAGTTTGTCGTTCCGTTGCAGGTTACAAATGTCCACGGTCGTTGGCCTTTGTCGTTGTCACCTAAAACACATTTTGTATAGGGCTGCTATCATGGTTGACACTTAGTGTATTTTAGGAGGTACGGGCTTTCGTTTGTGTTTATGGTTTTGTTGTTGCGTTGAAGCCAATCATTATAAATGAATATGTTTAATCGTTGGCCTGTGTCGTTGTTACCTGCGTTGCCTGTTGCATTTAGTACGGCAATAACTTCTAAAGATATTGATCAATTACGAATTGACCAAGTTATTTTCAACAAAAGCGAACGAATTAATGATATTCTCAGGTTGTCCTCGGAAGTAAACCCCAAATGTCCGTTAAAAGTTACAACTTGTTGCTTACTGTACCGTGCATATTACGTCGTAGCATGTGATTAGTGTAATCTATAGAATAGTCTAATCCTATCTTTCTGATGAGAAGGAGGAAGAACCACTATACACCCACTCATTGGTGAAAGTCCTGATATAGCATTTCTGGTTGCTAAGATATGAACGTTTGGAATCAGTTCATATCATCAATTTTATTAAGAATCTGGCAACATGTTATGACCTCACAGTTGCACATTGCATCCAGAAGCTTTTACTTTACTTTAAAATTCATTAGTGATATTTAATTGAAATATATTATATCTATAGAAATAGAATATCCAAGTAAATGCTGCACAATACATTTTTTTTCTTCAAAAAATATTATAAACATTGGCATACCAACTCAAATTGGCCACGGATTGTGAAAAGTGAAAAATATTAACAATAATAACAACTTTTCCAGCCCAAGTGAGCTGATGACATCACAAATGTGGCCAGATGCTTAACCAAAATTCAAATTCGAAGTGATTTCAAAGATCAATATCGCAGCAAGCAAAATTGCTATTGTGATGGGACTTCCATCATTGAGTGTATTCTTTCTTTCTCTTTTTTTTATCAAAAAGTTTCATTTTTCACTGGACAATACTAGCGATAAAAGCCGGTGATGCTTGTCACAGACGTTTACACATTAAAATGGGGGGTTGCAAGTAGCAAAAAATACCAAGATACTAAAAAGTCAGATTTTCAATGGGCTCAGTTGAACACTTTTGAAGCTATGAATAAACACTTCCGTGTTGTAGTAACTTCAAATGCAACTATAAACACTTCAATGAGAAAGTCGACATATATGTTCATTAAATTGTAAGAATCCGTGAGTTCTCGCGGTGTCACCGGAAACCCATGTGGCATTTGCTACGTGCAACCTCACCTTTAAAATGCGTATACGTCTGTGACACGCATCGCCGGCCTTTATCGCTAGTAAACAAGAAATTGCCTACCTTTGCTGGTCCCCCTCCTCATCTGTTTTTATCTATATACATAACAAGCTCGTTCGACCGTATGCTGATAATGGGATACCGTTATATGACAAGATAGGCGCCTAATTTATAGTGATATAGTCACCAAGTGTAATAGATGTTAAAGCAATAATCAGGGTTTTTAAGCCGAAGAATTACCCCTTTTTTTCACCAAAGGGGGATTTTGCAATTCGTTTCCCTTGTAAGTTATGATTAAAAACCTTCCTGAATGTTTCACACCGTAAATCGAAGAAGTAAGACCATAACTAGTGTTGTATTTGGTCGCCGAACTTTTGGGAGCTAGATACCACCTATTCTCGGGGTCGGATAACGGCACGTTCGCGTTCCTGTGTGTCACACGCGAGCATGTAGCTGCAGTGAAACGCGCATGTTTAGCTGGAGTGAAGCGCGCATGTAGCTGGAGTGAAGCGCGCATGTAGCTGGAGCGAAGCGAGCATGTAATTTTGTGCCGAGACTTGAGGCGGTGCACAACATTTAAGTTATTATCTCATAGCCTTTTAGGGCAGATGTGATATTGTAGTTGTTTGATGGTCAGAGGGTATTATGACCCTCCCAGTTGTCATAGCAACAGTTGCCATGGTAATATTATGTGTGGTTGATTTTCGATACACGGGGCGTCTAACTTGGTATGGTACTTAATGTTGACCGAAACACCTCCTACCGGGTAGGGGCCAAACAAGGGGTAAAAAAGTGTGTGTGTGTGTGAACAAAGTTTGTGGCCGCAACTCCTCCTAAACCGGTTTGCCGGTTAAGGTTAAACTTGGTACATAGGTGCCCATGGTGTGAAGTTGTGCATGCCATAAAAAAAATAAGGTCAGATGTCAAAGGTCAAAGTAAGGAAAATCTTCATTCTGCTCTATTCCTTAATCTAAAATGGTTATTTTCATGGAACCTTCACATATAACACATCTAAACAGCATTTTCCCAAAAAATGTTAATTAGCAATTGTGACTAAGCATCATCAATTTTGAAGGTCATTTGGAGGTCATCAGTGGTCAAATCAGGTCAAATTACTAAACATTGTTTGATTCACATGGAACTTGGTACATATGGTCAACATTTAGTGCCAACAAATTTGAAGGTCATTTGGAGGTCAACTGAGGTCAAATTACTAAAAATAGTTTCTACACTTTAAAATTATCGGGAATTTGGGCAGACAGATATTGCACAGGATTTAGGGATGAGATCAGCAACTCCGTGCATTGCCATCTTGTTTTGTTTTTTTTTTTTGGTAGACCAGTTTCGGTGCAGACTGATGTTTTTTCTCATCAATCAGATACTTTCATTAAATCTTTGG
Organism: Paracaudina chilensis; assembly: GCA_027580055.1. Taxonomy (NCBI): domain Eukaryota; kingdom Metazoa; phylum Echinodermata; class Holothuroidea; order Molpadida; family Caudinidae; genus Paracaudina; species Paracaudina chilensis. The sequence continues at coordinate 1,431 of JAODFY010208551.1, read as the reverse complement.
GAATTCACACAACCTTAACGTTATTCCCATGGACACAAATTGTAGGTAAAGAAGCAGAGAAATATATATTAATTTTGTTTGGCAACAAGTCCATATTACAGCACACAGTGTGCCTTTGCAAATGATACATATAGTACATGCTGTGATGCTTCCACTAAAAAGCTGCTTGCACATATACCACCAGATCAAAGATACCAGTGGGGTGTCCCAGCTTATGCCACCATTGACCCTAATGATATAGTGATAACCAAAAGCTTATTTATATTTTTGTTTACATTTCTTCTATCCATTCCGGATGTTTTTTTGTTTTTCATAGTTTTTGTATCCCCAATTAATAATCAGATGCTAAAACTTATATAAAATTTATATAACTACATTATTATATCACTATTATAAACCTACAACCTAGGACTCGTATCCTAGGGTATCTTGGGTTATTTTTGTTCCCAGGCCAGTGTAATTAAACAAACTTCAAAGTTATAGAACTTAGGAAATGAACTTGCTTACTACAGTTATAATTTTAGGAAAAGAACTTAGGAAATGAACTTGCTTACTACAGTTATAATTTTAGGAAATGAACGTAGGAAAAGAACTTGCTAACTACAGTTAAAAAAAAAATTAAGAAAATTGTGAGATTCAGAGATTTTGGGGGACTTTTTAGTAAATGAACAAAATAATCCTCAAGTTTTGCCAGACTGGCATAACCCATCTGTTTCTTCTTCAAATAGTCTAGACTTGATTTGTATGAGGAAGTTGTCATGATACCGTGATGACTTTTAATCATTTAGCACCTTAAAGGAAAGAGAAAATGAGACTCACTGCTGAAAGCTGAGACGTACTCTCACTGACTGCTTGGTGAATGGTATCCTCCAAACCACTAAGAGTAGAATCCAAATCTATAACAATGGGTAAATCAATGGTATTAACTCAAATCAATGGTCTCAAATTTAATTCCATTTTTTTTTATATATATTTTTTTTATTTAAAGGTCTCGCAAAGTTAGGTAATAACCATTTTATGACTTTGCCAAAGACACAAACATAAAGTACCAAATAAAGCATGAATATTCAACAAACAAAAAAAAATGCTGAGAGTGATTTTGAGCAGCATATCATGTTCCAAATAAGGGCAGGACAGGATGGATTATAACTTAATAATAATGAAACACAATACTTGTGAATGTGCTCATCGTCCCCATCAAGGCAAATCAAACACTGACTCACAATTAAACATACATGTGTTATAATTAGCAACTACATCATCAATTATTAAGCAGTTAACCCATTCAATGCCATTGGCGACTATAGTCGACATCACAGTAACCTCCGCAACAGGCCATAGGCGACTATAGTCGACATTTCTACACAGTGTCAGAAATCGTACTGTAGCATTCTAGAAGAGCGCCCACGATGTTGCCAACTATTATATTCT
>JAODFY010208441.1:0-10562 GCA_027580055.1 Paracaudina chilensis | reverse complement strand
ACGCCCAACGGATAATCCCCACCACACCCAGATGAACTCACCGGCCTATGACATATATTCTTCAGGAGATTGCACATTCTGTATTTTTGCTTCCTTAGTTTGTCCCACTCCAAAAAAAAAAAAAAAAAGGTTTTAATGACTCATTGTCCTTTGCCTTCTAAAGGCATTGTAGTCATTCCAAGACATTAAAAGATCCATGCTCTTTAAAAAAAAAAAAAAAAAATTAAAGAGACATTGTAGTCCATATAAAGAGCAATTAGAAAAAAAATTGTCCTGTTATATCATTTATTTTTATTAGATATTTTTTATATATTATTACCCTTACCTGCACCGTGGCCTACTGCTTTCTTAAAACGGAAAAACCCGGTTAGCAGCACTTTGTCATTTATGGAAACCCGCCCGAAAAGAGGATTTTGTACGTTTTTCACCCTTTTCCAGAAATGACAAAGCATTTCCCACTGCGCTTACAGTACTATTGCTAAATATAACTCTAATATAGTTAGAGTTTATATAATTTTGAATCTATTTTATCATAAAGGAAATCCTACTGTGGCTATAAAGTCCTAATTTAGCCTATTTGTAGATTGTTTATCTTACAAAAGTTATATTTTTTATATTAAAATTGATCTTGGATTCATAAATATATAATAAACATATATTGTTTCATTGCAAATACCGTATATCATATCTTATTCTTCGGTATCTTGTCATTTATTTATATAGTTATTTAAATATTTCATATATAAAAATGGTCGTTGATTTAGTCTCAGACGGTAACTTGCCAGTGCATGTGTGTTCAAACCCGTCTCTAACTCAACCCGGGTCTACCTCAGACCCGTCTCTACCTCAAACCCGTCTCTACCACAAACCGTCTCTACCTCAGACCCGTCTCAACCTCAAACCCGTCTCTACCTCAGGCCCGTCTCTATCCCTCAAATCCGTCTCTACCACAGGCCGGTCTCTATCTCAAACCCGTCTCTACCACAGGCCGGTCTCTATCTCAAGCCCGTCTCTACATCAGGCCCGTCTCTACTTCAGGCCCGTCTCTACCTCAGGCCCGTCTCTACCTCAGGCCCGTCTCTACCTCAGACCTGTCTCAAAGACCAAAAATAATAGACAAATACATAATTATGATACATTGGGGTTTTAAAGGGCTAGTGACCAACATATATTGGCTGCGACCACACCACTACTCCCACACCCAAACATACCTCGATAACTTATTATCTTCACGTCTTCACTGATAAACCGACTGCCACACGGACTATGCAACCAAACCGATACACTGTCAGCTACACCGTCGAATACCGTATACTGCGACATCAACCAGCTAAAGTGTAACAACATCTAAACATCAGAATAAATTAACTTCTTAAATTGTTTGGGAATGGAATGGAAAGCATTTTTATTAAAACACCGCAAGCGTTATATACCCCCTCCCAAAATGAAAACGGCACTCTAATATTGATTGGTATGTCACTCCATGCACTCTCAAAATAATCGACTGCATTTGGGAAACAATGAGGGAGCTCGGGCTGTAGCCCAGACCCACCCTCGGTGCATCCGATTATACATTTTGTCCAGGCACCCCCCCCCCCTCTAAGATTTTCGCTAAGAAGATTTTATTCCAAATATATTAACAAGTTGATTATTATTATTATTAATTTATTAGTATAACTACAACTATTTAACTTTCACGCAATCGGATAACAAACACTCGACCAATTTAAAAATAATCATTAACCTACGTCAATTATATAGCTTAACAAAATTAATTAACCATTTGATAAAAGCTCTTCCTTGTAAAAACCCAGATTTTTACAAGCGCCTTATTTCAGACCGTGACAAAAGGTGAATCTAAAAAAAAAGAAGAACGAAGCCATTGAGTTGAAATAGTCAGATAGTTTTGTATTTAATTTTCGGCGAGAACAATCATCTTAGCCATCTCGACGAATTAATAGCTCTCGAATCCCACGGGGACGAGGAAGATGCGCCCAGCCACCCTCCCAGGCGCGGCTTCCTCTCGGCGACCGCAGAGCTCTCGAAGGCCTGAAAGTCCTATATTTTAATCGGGGAACAGACCGACGAGTTCAACCGACCACTCCGCATCAATGATTCGATGAGCCGGCGATGAACAAATTAGCCAGAAAATTGGGAAAAGTGCTTTCCGTTTTGATAAAGAAGTCCTTACGCTTACATTGATCTAAAATTGAAACATTTTTAAGAGGTTTAACTCGAAATGAAGAGATAAAAATCGATCAGACGAGTGTCACCGAGTAAAAAGAATTAATAAAATAATAAAACCGGACAGAATTATATAAAAAGACATCGCCTCAGTGCTTTCAATTTGGCACGCTGTTTTGACCACGTGAATGGCAGAAATAAAAAACTTGACTTGGCTGTATTAAATAAGCGGGCTTATTACTTTTATATATATATCATATACGATGAAAGTCGTAAAATATTATATCTGGGATGTTACACGAGTATGGAGACGATTTAACGAACTTCACAGCAGAAATTCAACGGTCTATTTAATAAAATAATTCCCAATCAAAAGTTCCCGTAACATTGAATACGGTACTTAAATTGTACAGAAAAGGAAAAATGTGAATTTAACGAGGTAAAAATAAAAACCAAATCCTATATTAATTGTATGACTTTGGTCTCTTATTTTGAGATGACTATATTTTTTAGAGAATATATAACTATTAAGTTTGTTACGCTGAATGCTTGGCGAGATTTATAATATTAACAAAATGTACCGTATAGGCTATTTAGGATATTATTCATTGAAAGACGTTTAATATATAGAATGAAATATTAATCTGTAAATGTTAATCATTTTAAAATGAATATTATTTTCATTAACATAAACCTTTTCGTCTTACCTAAATTTTATCTAGTTAAAGGTGATATGTCGTATCAATTTCCCTACATTAAAGGTGCGTATGCGTTGCAGTGACTATAGTGTCGTTTGTGGCAGATTGTACTCAAAGTACATGTTACAAGCTACTATATTTAACGTCTCTGGAAAAACCGTGCCAATCTGGAATCAGCCAGATTCGCCTTTTCGGGGCCACTTCCAGATTGGACAAAATATTTCCAGATCCATTATTTCCTTTATGCCCGGGAATATCGCGATTATGGTGTACAATATGTTGGCAATAATATATAATAGACGACATAGCCGCTTTAATTTTTATTTCATTCATTTTAATTCATTTTTTATTTGCATCACTTTTGCTGCAGAACCCATGTTATCATGCTGAAGCCAGTCGTGGTCTGGTATAACAAACAATTGATCCCAACAAAATACATCATTGTTATTGAAACCCCATATTTAAAACCCCATTGTTAATTACCCTATAGCCCTATGGAGGTTCTTCATTTTATATTATTATGACAACTCAATATTAATTTAATAATATGAATTGGCAATTCACCAAAGCACTAAAAATTTGTTTCTTGTAAATATTTTGTTCAAATATTTATAATACATCAGTTGATCAATTGAAACTGTTTTTTTTAAATGATGCAAATAAAAAACTTTAATTGTTCCATTGTTCTGGTTATTTTAATGGAATTTATATATCATTTTTTATTATTATTATTAATAAATTATATTTAAATTTTTAACGATGCATGTGTAAGAAAATTATCCAAAGGGTTAAGGAAGAATTCTTACGAAAAATATATATTATTTTAAACCGAAATGTTTTAGTTTCATGGATAATGATAATAATATTGATTACCTTCCACACAAGCAGTTTGTTATATACGCATAACCTTTGTACGATATTACACAGTCTGGTCTACTATGTGGGATATCAAAGCCATCACACATTTTGCAGTTCCGTGAAAATCTTTTGAGCAAACGATTATTTTTCCTATTCAAATTTACTTCACAAATTACCTCGAAGGATTGTGGACACAGTAAACGATTTGAAAAAAAAAAGGAAACCACATATATATATCAGCAAACTTGTCATCTTTCCCAAGACCAAAAATAGATGATGAATAAAAATATAAAAAAATGAAATATTTGACAGACGGTCCCAATTGACAACAACTGAAGTCAATTTGTACTGAACAAATTTGTGCAGTATCGCTGGAGCCGCTATTGAACATGCATGTGTACACCGTCAAGAAATACGCCTTTTTTTTATTTTGTGTGGAAATATTTGCATACAAAGCCGAAACGGTGTCTAACCATATTGTGGCTGAATCAAATAAAACCTATATATCTCTTGCTATAGTGGAATAATCCCCTTAACAATCTCGCTGCGGCCCAGAAAAACATTTCAACTTTGTTTAAATAAATCAATTGATGAACCGTTTTTAGAATTTCTATAACCATATCAAAAAAGGCATAAATATCTTTTACATGCACACCCTTATTTTAATTTCCCGAGATTTTTTTTTTTTTTGTTCATAGGAGATTTTTGAAATAGCTTTCAGCCTGAAAACAGCTATTAACGAAGGGAAATCACATGGGTTTAACTATGTAAATAGCGAGTACTATATATGCACTAATTATCCGCTAGCTATCCTGCAGGCCGCACTTTACTCTGTAAATCTCGAAGGGATGTGAAATGTAAACATAATTGGCAAGGCTTAAAAGGTCTGCTTAATATGCAGAAAGTCGCCACTGCGGCTCTTCTATATGACGGCACGCTTTGTTGAATTCGCCCGGCTAATGACTTTTAATATATTGACAGTTATAGAGAACCCCCCCCCCCAAAAAAAAAAAAAAAAAAAAAAAAAAAATCGGTTCATTTTTTTTTTACTAATTACTGCCATCATTGTAATCTTGTGATTCGTGTCATCTTCTTTTTTTATTAGTCGTGGATAACATTTATTTCCCCATATTTCCAAGTGCTATTATTTACAAAAATAAAAAAGGGGTACAAGTGTTTTTGAAGTTCAGGGTATCGTCCGTCGAATGGATAAATTTGTGAAAAAGTCAGAAAAATTATTTAGTTTAATTTATTCTATCCTGTGGACAACTGCCGTGATTTCTGTTAAATATTTCTCGAAGCTTCTGCTGCATAAAGTTCTTAGAATATATTATAAAAAGGATTTGTAGCCCCCCTAAGCCCCTCCCGCTTACAAAATTCGTCTGGGCTCATTCCACCATAAGAAATGTTACCAAAAGAAAATGATGACAAAACTCATCTGAATTTAATAGTCACTTGAAATTCCCGAAAATGGCGAGTTTATTTTATTCGTTTTCCAGATTGAACAAAGTATTTCCAGAGGTGTTACATCAATATTACAAAATCATGGATTTTTATTCTTATTTTTATTACATAATAAAAACAAAATAATACTCTTTTTTAATATAATGACACCAAAGATTGACAGGACTGAGTGTTATAACGCGTGATAGGCTATGGTGTAGGCTATGGCAAAAAAAAAACAGTACCGGTAAAGCATATATCGTCTAACTTAATTCTTAATACTGTCTTCGATTGGACAATAAAAGCTTTGGTTCTAGAATTAGAAAAGAGGAAATCTATTTGAAATTTTTGAAACAGCTAAATTGATGACAACATTGAACTATACCAATAATTAAATAAATATAATTAACTGAGATTTTTTTTAAAAGAATTTCCAGATAAACCCTTTCTGTTAGTTACGAACAAGAACGAAAAAGCCCACTCAATGGTGAAAGTCCGATCACAATATAGATATTGACCTTTGAAATCAGTTCAGATTTTCGTTTTAATTAAGAATCTGTCAACGTTTGTGACATCACAGATACACATTGTATCTAGAAGTAATTTTATAATTCGATAAGTAATTTTATAATTCGATAAGTATGTTTATAATTCGATAAGTAATTTTATAATTCGATAAGTAATTGTATAATTCGATAAGTAATTGTATAATTCGATAAGTAATTGTATAATTCGATAAGTAATTTTATAATTCGATAAGTAATTGTATAATTCGATAAGTAATTTTATAATTCGATAAATAATTTTATAATTCGATAAGTAATTTTATAAATCGATAAGTAATTTTTCTTCAAATATTTAATCAATAGACATATAATCTCCAAGAAAGAACTTTGGGGCATACTAAATTGATATGACAAAAAAAAAGCATGAACATTTAAAGACATAACCAAACAATTGGGCTGGTTTTCCAGGCAAATTGAAACAAATGTGAGTGGGGGTTCCCGCCCCCTACCCCCTATTCTTATCTATCAAATATATTGATTCTTATAATTAATATTAAATTACACCAAATGTCAAAAGTTTAAAAGGTGGCAAATTTTTCACCAGCCACGCTCAAAACAAGTTTCTAAACTTTGGAAAAGCGATAAAATTTACGGCGAATTTATCATTTACTAATAAATAATTTTTAGGAGCCTATTATTTATAGAGCCCGTGTTTGATTTAATATGCTGTTTTTATGCACCTATTGTTCCCAGGCTGGTAAACATTATAGCTATTGAACCAGTCGCATTCTAAAGCTAACCCCAACCCTAAAGATAAGACACGACACAAATCGATCCGTGAGCAAATAGCAAAGGTGAGGGGCCAAAAGGCCATTCATCATGATAAAAACACAATCACTTCCACCCAAAATGTTTGCTCGACTTAAACAAGTGGTGATAAAGGCCCCCCATACAAAGGGTATAGTGGTGGTTTTGTGGACCTATTTGTGGACCACTTACAGGTCTCTAACTTTGAACTAAATTACCCAGATAAAACACAAAATGGTCGTGGAAGGAGTGTGCAGTCCGGGTGCGAGTTGTTTGGGTATAAGATCAGCTCGATGTGTTTTTATCAGTATTGGTTTTTCGGCTAAACGTACCGTTTTACAGTTTTACTGCCTATAGCCTCGGCAGCTATAAGCATATTTGTTTTCCATCCGGTTTTAGATCTCACAAAATGGTAAAGCCGTTTCGCGCAAACAGAATTTAAAGGGTATGCCCATATATATAGAAGACTATTATACACAGCAACCTTTATACATTCAAATGAACTAAAAAAACATGACACGCATTTACTTGATGTATATTATTTAACATTATATTCATTTAGATGAACTTTGGCGAGATGTGTATTTTTCTGCGCATTTACCGGTTCAAAGATCTAGAATTTATCAAGTTCGTTTCCTTCCTGAGTCGTGGTGTATCTCTTTAGATGGATACATGCGATCAGTATGTATCATATCAGTGGCTCTGTAGTTTAGATATAGGTCCATATATACAGAAGCCTGAGATTTCCCTCACAACATGACGCGTCAACTAGCTATATGACTATTTGTTTTTGCCCAGTTAAGCATTCTTAACTGGTGATATGTCGTCTCAAACACATGCCTGTTGCAGTGACTAATATCGTTTGTCACAGATCATATCTTTAAAATAAATGTGACACAACACATCTGATGACATTCTATTTCTAAGCAGAGATAACCCAATTATGGTCTATGATAGTTTGAGCAAAATATTAAGATGATATATGGCCCCTTTGCAATAAGCCAGTTCACGGTCCAATGCGCATGCGCAAATGTGTTATATTGCCGTGATTGGTTAAACCAACAGCGTAAAGCCGTACATACAGCAGGTAGCTTAAAATCGTTTATAAATTGTTGAATCAACCTGGTTTATTAAAAAATAATAGGAATCAGAAGGTACACGACCGGCAACAAATCCCTGGTTCTTTATTTTCTTACTGAACATGACGCATCCTATCATATACGGTCATTTTTTAGGGTGTAATTAATCTGTGTAGGCCTATACGTTGCACTTCGCACCCGTGAACTCGCTTATCTACTTATTGTAAATCCCGGAAACCGGGTTAAAGGGAATACGTATGTAGGCCTATATAAACTGCTGCCTTATATAGATTCAATTGACACGAAGCAACATGATGCGCCCAACATGACACGAAGCAATATGATGCGCGCAACATGACACGAAGCAACACGATGCGCGCTTTAGTTATATATTAATAGGCCTAACATTAAATTCTTTAAGATGGATTGTGGTGTGGATAGACGATTTGTATTTTTTTTTGCGGGGGTTCTTGTTCCATTCAGGTCAATGATCTCGAGTTTATCGACTTTTCCCTCCACTGTGGTTTTACCATCTGACCACATACAACGTCCCACTTAAGTTTGATATGTAAATACTAGTTTTAGTAAAAACAAAACCCGACAACAACCCGTTAACATTACCCGACAGATATTAAACACTATATTTTCTAGTAACCTATTAAGAACGAACTATTTTTACGAGGGAAGGGAGGTGCCAATAAAATGACAAATTAGTTGCCAAAAATTCGAAGAAACCAGGTATTGACCCTTGGGTACCCTTAATACAAGGTATATGATTTGTCTAATAAACCACATCATCGAATCGCTGAAATTATTTAGGTTTTAAATATTTTGTTCATGATATGAGGGAGTTAATATAAGCAAGTTTACTTGATCATTCTAGTGTGAACTTATAGTGTCATATCTCGAAAGATGTTGTGCCAAAAATTGTCGCCAGTGACGTGATGGGAAATGATTTAGTTATTGCCGCAGATTCTTTGAAGAAGCCACGTCTTGATTACAAATTGCGCATGCTCAAACATACAAGAACATACAAGAACGTCCGAAAGGGGAGGCAAGGGGGTTGCCCCCCTGGAATTTTGAGAACCCACATTTTTTTATACTGCATAAAAAAGAAGAGAAAATATGAAGGGAATAACAGGAATATTGGTTATTATATACACATTTTTGAAAGTCCAAATCCTAAGACATGAGATCTCAAAATAACCGATGTGTAGATGCAACTTGAAACGCCCGGGAAGTGTCTTTTCCGACGATCTAGAAGTATTTTCCCCAAAAATATACTTTGTACGACCCGCGTCCACCGATGGTGGCGCTCCGCGTGGATAGTGTCAATTAGTGTGTCAGGCCTATGGATATTACCCCACTTCCCCTTCCTGCGGACGCCCATGCATGATAACATACTCTATGAATATTCATAGTCAGCAACTGGCGTTTTCGTATCAGCATCTGAGGGGAGCAAATTCTTCTTTGGGGAAGGGGATAAAAACTAATCACAAGTCCTGATTTTCATCGAAATTCAAAACAATTCCGACAATTGCAATTTGGAAGGGGACAACAGACCGCTGATCTACCGCCTATGAGTTCATGGATATGAAAACTCAAATTAGACTTCCGCCGAGAACGTTGGAGGAAAATGTCTCCCGCGTGACATTTAATCTCATCTAATATTATCAGGAAACGGGGTATTGCTACACTGAAACAGAAACCATCGTCTTGTGTGTCAAGCATAGCCTAGTATAGGTTTCGTGACATTTTCCGCCACATCACCCCGTCAAAAAGGTCCAAGACCGCCCCCAGAAAGAAAGGGGCCAAGATATGTTATGTTCTCGTGTAGTTCAGCTCAACTGGGAGTTTGAACGCCCAGCCTCTACGCGAGTGTTCGGACCACCGGCTATGGCCGTGCTCGAGGATGCTTGGGGCAAGCATTATTTTGGCATGATGATAATGATATTTCCCCCCCCCTAAAAATAGTCCCCAATTTTCTCCCATATTTTAGGTCATGTTGACCACTCTTCAGTGTATCGATAGGACAAATTATTTCCTTTTGGAGTGTGTATTTCTTATACCTCAATATGCTAGATTAACTCTCATCATGAGTATCTTATGATATAAATCAGCTAGACTTGTCACCGCATGTACCGGTAGGTGTTGGGCTACGACTCATCACGAATTGGGGGTTGTGAAATAAATTGATTTGCGGGTGAGGGTCCATAACCAGCTGTACCACACATCCGTCCACATACATGAATTAGGAAACAACTATCGTGATAATGACTCAAGGTGAATTTTATGGGGAGGGGGTGGGGGTACTATTAATTAAAGACGGTTTCCGTAGCTATATTATAAACAGAGAACAAAGCTCCCCCATTACGTGGTAACTCGTCCTCGAGTTATACAATGTTGTATTCTTGGGAGTCACACATTATGATTGCAAATTGTATTTTGCTATATCAATATCGAAACGACTGGTCACCCTATAGACCAATTGAATAAAATTTTTATTTAGACCAGCAGGAAATTGCGGAGAAAACCCGTTAATAAGTAGACCCTTGTATGTACAAAAACTGATCGTTTTCCTTCTCCAATAATATCAATGCCATATTTTCTCAGATCAGTTTTAGCCACAAATGGACCGCGTTTAATTAACTAAACAATACAAATTGTTTCATCATTCGTAATACTGCAGTGTTCGTATCATAACAGACCATTAGTTTAAATGGTCACCGAATGTATAACGTCTGCAAATCGAACCAATAGGTTACCGGTACAGCTTGACTTTATTATCCTAACCAAATGATTCATAAATTGAATATCGCCTGTATATGGTGGTAATTCCCAGCAGACAAGAGGGAAAGCGTCATGTTTCTTCTGGGTCATAGGACTTAAACGAAATAACCAAGGGGGGAAAATCATCGACGCCCTAATCTCAAACCATAATAATAGGATATGGTATTATCGTCTATTATATATTATATAGGGAGCTC
>JAODFY010208440.1:0-17237 GCA_027580055.1 Paracaudina chilensis | reverse complement strand
GGTGCATCTACCAGTCCAATATGACATTGATCCAACATGTCGTTGTTGAGATATCGTGTTTACGAGCAAGCTGTCACTTCACACACACACACACACACGCCAACTTGATCGCCAAAAAGGTTTAATGGCAAAAACCTCCAGATTACTGCTTACAGATTACTGTACCATGTACCAAACTTGTGTTTGGCTAACAGTAATATAGCAGAAAGTTACAGCTGCATCTAGCTTTTTGGTCAGCCAATTGGGGGGGGGGGGTGGAGAGGCTAGAGTAGCCCCCTCCTTTTTTTATTTGATAGCTTTTTTTTATTCAGATATAAATTTTAAAAAAAATCATATTTCATTACAATTTCATTATTAGGTGCAAACAATAAAAACTACTAAAATCCCGGGGGGTGAGATATTTCCCAAATGCATGGGTACCCCCTCATTTTACTTTTGTACCCCCTCATTTTACTTTTACCACACCCCATCTTGAAACGTGATTGCAATCCTAGTTTATTATGACAGCCATGAAGATTCTGTTGCATTATCGTCTTTACTAAGTCCTGTCACAATGATTCCTGTACACATTCCAAAGTTGCAAAATAAGTATTTAGGTCGGAGTACTCCTAAAATTCTTCCAGAAGGCTTGGGGGTTTTACTCATTTGTAAACAGTTATACAATTATGCTGCCAAGCTATGAGAGAAATAACTCTGGTAAAAGTCTCTGTAGAAAGTAACAACTGAGAGGGCAGTCTTCCACTATAAATAAGCAAAGTGTATTCCACTAAAAAATACAGTACAGCAAAAAAAGGTTTTTTTAAAGCAGAACTGAATACAAAGTGTATTAGGATTTAGGGCAAAGAAAATTTTAAAAACCAGAAAGCCAAAAGGCTTAGTGATTCCTTGATTCCAAAAAGACCTTGGATCTGCATTAAAAACAATTTGGTTCTTGTACTCACAGTGATCAACACACACACCAAGTTAAAACTTGATTCACAAAATCCACTGAAATCCCTCAAATTGCTATTTTCCTAGGTTTTGGCCCAAAAAGACAAGCAAAAATTTCACAAAATCCAGTGAAATATCACTCAAATTGCAATTTTTCTAAGTTTTGGCCCTGTACTCATAGTGAGAAACACACACACACCAAGATTCAACTTTATCGGACCAGGCAGTCTGGACTTATCGTGTTTACAAGCAAAACATCACACACATACACACACAAACACACATACGCCAGCATGACTGCATAGATTCCTTGAGACTTCATATGTCGTTGATCACGGGACCTGGAGCCAGTCTTGAATCACCTGTTAACCGACCCTGTAATATATTGTCTCTTGGGTTCTATTAAATAAACATACTCAAAAGGGCTTGTATACGGTACGGCCCAATGCACAGACATCATAGATCAATGCGTCAATATGTTGTACATGGATAGACAGACATAGTGAATGAGGATGGGCACAAAGATATACTGGATAAACAGATATAAAATTTACATACAGGTGCACTAAGCAATGTACATCATGCATATTCATTACTTAACATATATGTGCACTGAGCAATATAAACGATGCATATTCATGATCGTACATCTTAGTATATCTTATTACAGACCCTCCTGTTGACTAACCCTTACACTCATCTGAAAAGGTCTGAAGGCCTCTTTGCTTAAAGACATGTGGACATGTAGGTCATTTTGACCTACATAATAATAAAGGTCAGATTAGCATCCAATAAAATGGACACAAAAAGTAGATCACACCCACGTTTAAACAGACTGTTTTTTTTATTTAAAAGATCTTTTAAGTTCAAAGCATGTGTTTTGGTTTTATTGTGTAACCAATTGCCTTCTAGACCCATTATGGCTTTTTTTAAGGTGTCACCACAATTCAGAATTTAATTATTAAAGTGAAAGAAAATAATGGAAATGGCTTTTATCACTGGGAGGGGCTAGATATTAAAATCAACAATGCAAGGTTTTTCCCCCTTCCTTTTAAACGATTGCTTGTATTTGAATTCCAGTGCCACAAATCTATGAAGAACCAACAGCTTAGGAGGTAAATGACACAATCTATTACAATCAACTTATCCTGAAGGAGTTTATTCCAGTTCACCCATGCTTTTTGTACTTGACCTATTTTTTAATATTTTTTTTATCAATTATTCTCAAACCTGCTTAGAAATAATCTAATGTAACTTTATTTTTCCATGTAAAAAGTAAAATACTTGTGCACAGGATCAAATTCAACTTGGGTGTAAGGAGTGGCTGTAATTGGGTCATGCTGGATTAGATGAATTTTTATACTGTGGTAATTTTTTTAAGGGGGGGGGGGGCTATTTGTTAAATTGTTTTCCATGCTGCAGCTCATTTTCTTCAACAGATACTTCTTTATATGAGCGGATTTGTTTCAATAGTTAATTGAAATAACCTACAGCTGCAAAAGACAATACATAAAAGCAAGAAAAAAACCCAAAGAAAATTAAAAAGGACTTTCCAATCTTAAGGGGAAAAAATATGGTTGGCTAAAAATTCTGGACAAAGATGGATGCTCATTAAACATAACTAGCCCTCGGAAAACAAACAGACTAGTAACCGGCTTGGACTTGATAAAGCAATATCACCAATCCATTCAAGTTTGCTCAGCCCAGGGGCCTGTGGTGATTTCTCACTATGCCGTTGGGTTGGTTGCCAGGAAACCAATGAATCGACGATGCTGGGGGGATTTCTTCTTTTTATGAGTGCTAAAAATAATTCACACTTCAATTATTTACCTCAGAAGCCTGCAGAAATTGTCTCTTAAATTAGAATCTGGAGTTATTAATTTCAATAAAGGCATCCCTACTCGGAAATAAACATTTTTTTGTTTTTGAAAATGTGAAGATACGATACCCCAAGTCTTTGGTTAACCTTTAAAACAGGAAATATCTGTAGGAACAAGTGTATGCACCAGTTCCTGATCTGACGGTGTGGTTGATCAGATATGAAGAAGGGCAAATAAATGAAACGGTTGAGGGCTGGGGAGGGCTCGACTTCAATGTTCATGGAAATTCCATGCACAGTTTGATAGCGGTAAAGTGGAAATCACGATAAGGTTACCAACATCTATACAACACCAATGTGTGTAGACCAATGCATATGTTTGTTAGGATGACTTGAGTTTTTCATGATCATATCATACCAGAATAGGTAGTCGTGCTAAACTTTTTCAAATGATTAGAGAGTTGTTTAACATACACACACACATATATACACATACATACACACGACAATGTGATTACATAGATTCCTTTTACCTTCGGCAAGGAATAAAAAAGGTTCAATTATGTAACAGTTGAGGGTTACATAAGAACTAAACCTTTTTTGTATCAATGTACATAGTTATCAGGAGCATTTTATTTTAACACTAACCTGTTGTTGCTGCTATTAGGCCTATATGAATCCATTTCTCAACAAGGGTTCCTTGCTTTTATAGGAAACCATCAGCAATGCCATCACCCTTACCTGGTTGATTTTCATTTTGATCTGCTCCAGGGTCAGTTCTTTCTTGTCTTCTTTTGGTGTGGCCTGAAATGAAAAGTTGAGTGGACGATTAAACTTGCATCTAACTTCATGGTTCCTTATGGTGACATCCACATCTACAGTTTGGGTGAAGTTATCATCTTTCTGGTGACCATACATCACCAAATTACAATGCATCTTGATAATTAATCTTAACAAACTTACGTTTTGTAAAAAATAATAATCTTACATATGTACCCCAATGTACCAGTACCTTACGTAAAAATGATGTGTCTACCCGGGAAAGTGATGTTACTATGCTTCAGGACATAATAACATCATTTGTTTGTTGTACTAATAAAAGTGTTGTTTAGTGCACGGTTGTGGGTTCACCTTTACATCACAACATGCTAATAGGTTTTTATATGGCACAACTTATTTGCTGCACTTTTACGATCGCTAAAATTGTTGCAACTCAATCGGCAAGAATTTTTTATCAACAAGACACAAATGGGTGTCGTGATTCCTCCTCGCCATAAAATATACTAATATTTCTTCAGGAATGGTCTTACGGACTACTCAACTAAAACACATCTCAGTATCATTATTACCAGGATATATCAAGCAACAATCCCCCTGAAAATATATAAGCATATATATGCAGGCTTATAATCTACAGAAATGATACAGCACTTCAAACCCTCCCTTGTCCATGACCAAACCAAGTCTATATATATGCTAATATATCCTTCTCTGATCAACCCACCCTTGCTTTGAATGCAATCAAACTAAAGACACAAAAATATTTGAATGAAATGCCTTCTACCATTTGATTTGAAGAGGTGCCATTTTGTACTGTCAGATGATCCGTTTCCAATTATCTGGACAATAATAATAGGTCACATATATATAGACCATAAATGTCCCCAAATAGTGATATGTAGGCTATATTGGACTGGTCTTTTGTATCTTCTACCCGACAGCTAATTGATAAGAGGTATATATATATATATTGTCTAAAACGTACACAGACATCGTTATCGCATAAGCCTGCATAAATATGCTTATATATTTTCATCCAGCACTATGACAATCCAAAGCTAGCACCAAGTGAGTTGGCATATGAATCTTAATCTGAGATTTTTTGTAAGCCTTGGTACATAGCATTTTTTAAATTTCAAATAAAACAACATGCATGAGAAGAAATGGCTATTCTGGTACATCCTGTTCTAAAAAAATAAAACAGAACAGTAAAATTATTAATACAAACAAGCATCTTTGCTTTGAGTCTATATATTGACCAAGAAAAGAACTCACAGGGATTTTTGTAATATTATTAACTCTTCAGATAATTCCCTTCAAAACAATGTAATTAATGATCAAACGGCTCCCCAAATGTCATATTTGGATTAGTCGAATGCTGAGATCTCCTGCAGTCTCAGCTCATCATCCAATCCACTTACACTTCCCTCTCATGATGAAAACGGCTTTGTAGATTTAGTCTACACAAAAAATCCAGGTTCTCACCCCACACGGTTCGATTTGTGATTGATTTTAGGGCAAATATTTGACGCAACTAGCAACAAAGGACGGTCGTAAATCCCCCCTGTACTGCCAAAGAGGAAATATTTTGTCATCTTGTGGAAGTGTTTCTATGGCGTGTTAAGAGGAGGCTTGCAACATTTCACCGTCAATTGGCCTCCTACCTGCCTTTTACCTAAGAAAAAAAATGTGACAGACGCCCAACTCTGAACATACTCAGCATTTTACGATACACAAGTATTTCATGGGCACTTAGAGCCTGTCATAGGTCTATAGTCGCTATGTTAAGAGCCTGGAATAGCCCAATAAACTTGATGGTCTCATATCATGCTACTATATTTGCTACCTGCGACCCACGTGGCTGATCGGATGATGTTTCACAAGTGGAGTATATTAAAAAGAAGAACACCCTTTGACTTCAGAGCTATTTTCGTCGAGCTAATCAAATAATCAGCTCAGATGCTTTATTGGAAATATTACAGGAATTTAGTCATTAAACATATGGGTGTGGGAAGGGTGTTATGTACATATACTAGGGTTGTCAATTTGTGTATTTTATCAAATTGTGTATTTTATCCCTTTTTTTCATT
This sequence comes from Paracaudina chilensis, assembly GCA_027580055.1. Lineage (NCBI taxonomy): Eukaryota > Metazoa > Echinodermata > Holothuroidea > Molpadida > Caudinidae > Paracaudina > Paracaudina chilensis. The sequence continues at coordinate 11,618 of JAODFY010208440.1, read as the reverse complement.
GTATGTACAAATTTCACAGAATTGCATTTATATACATTACACATTTAATTGGCCCATCCTTCGTATAAATGTTTAAATGTGACAGCCCTAATACATGACTATGTAAGAGTGATAAATTGCAATAATTACGGGTACAACAATTATCACCAATTAGCAAGCTGTTGAGACCCATTTATTTCTGCTGCCAATAAATCTACAATCAGGAATCACACCACTGGGGTGTCCCAAGGCCAAAGTGTTATCAATAAAATTCACAATTTTGTGATTACTTCGTGATAAAACACTTTAAATAACTTGCAAAACAATTATTATGTTTATAAATACCAGCATCTTTTAATAAGTTCCACTTTTAGTGCAAATGTCCATTCCCATTAACCAAACCCAATCATTCAGAAAATTTTGCAAGTGACATTTTATATCATAATGTAATTTATACAGACACAAATGTGATACTAGGTTTGATCTAATGCAATAGTTCCAGTTGGCATCGCCAGGTGTTTGTGATTGGTGGGTGGGGGTTGTGGGGAACAAACCCACAGCGTATGTATATATTGCAATTTTATGCATTTTTCTGTCACGAAAATGTGACTGTGCCACTGTATAGTTAGAGTTCACATGCATAAATGAACACCCTGCAACCCTGTACTGTTTTTTCATGTAAAATATGTTGAAATTAACTCCACAAAATTTCATTGGGATTTATTACACGTCTTTTGTTATTTTTGGAATATGTTTTGCATAGCAGCCGCTGCTCAAAGTTTCTAAAATTTGGTCTGATGATATTATCAGAATTTGTTCTGGCTCGACTAACAATTGACATTTTATATCAAAATGCAATTAAATTGTTAAGAAAAGTTTCTCGATGCAATGTGCAACTGTGATGTCACGCCATGTTGCCAGATTCTTTTAAAATGGAATGTAAATGTTGCACTGATTTCAAATGTTCAGATGCAGCCATAAATAAATGCTATTGTAATGGGACTTGCACCATTGTAGTAGTTTTACATATCTTGTTTCTTGTAGCTACACTACAGCTGATGGAATATTAATTTTCAAACTCTCGGCTCTAAGGCGGGATAATTTGGAAACATTTTGTACACTTGAAGAATTCTGTAATGATGATCAAAGGCTGTGATAAATAGTGAATTGTCAATTTCTTATGAAATTATCAGAAGATGAATAGATTTTCAAATGGAATGGGTTATCAAAAATTGAAGTGATGGCACGCTAGACTAGCAGTCGTCTCTTTCAACTCTATTAAAGTAATCACAGCGCTATGGACAATGTTTTTAATTTGATGACACCCACAACGAGGAAAGCACAAGGGAGATCGTTTCCACGTAATGCACTGACTCACTGGTAATTTACTTTTGAAAGGCTGTATGCAATTAATGAATTTTTGTTGGATTAGAAAAAAATCACTGAATTATATAATAAAAGTCACTACTTCCCCACTGTCCTGGCCATTAAGCTGCCTTTTTTTAAATTCTTTCCAAAGAATCCAAGCGCATCATCAATCGATTTCAGGCGAGACCCTATTTGAAGGGTAGGGTGTCCTTGATAATCCACAATGTTTGAGAGAGAGTGAGTCATTAAACTATTGACTCATGCCAGAGCTGGATGAGGTGATTCATCTCAACTATGAAATTCATCTCTTTCCAAACAATTGTTGAAATTTAGGTAGAGCAGATTGCTGCATTATGACAGGGACAAAGTCATAAGGACCATGATGCATGTTCAGGAACCATGATTCATGTTCAGGGACCATGTTGCATGTTCAGGGACCATGATGCATGTTCAGGGACCATGTTGCATGTTCAGGGACCATGTTGCATGTTCAGGGACCATGTTGCATGTTCAGGGACCATGATGCATGTTCAGGAACCATGTTGCATGTTCAGGGACCATGATGCATGTTCAGGGACCATGATGCACGATCAGGACCAAGATGAAGGTCCAGGGATCAAGATGTAACGTTCAGGTACCAAAATGTAGGTTTGGGTAACATGATTAGGTTCAGGGGCAAAGACAGGTTCATGGATCACAAATCAAGTTCGGGGACCAATGCAGCTCCAGCGACTAAGATGTATAGGTTAAAAAAACATGACATACATTGGTTCAGGGAGTACGATAGAGGTTTAGGGTACAATACATGAAAAATTTGCATTTATTGTGACCAAAAATAGGGGCCCAGTATTTAGGTCATGGGACAAAGTCCCTGATTCCAATAAAACAACTATTCTGGAATGAGGTAAAAACTATATTCTGGGGTGATAAAAAAAATGGAGGTTTGTGGAACTGTCAAGCTTTTGATTTTTCAACCAAGACCACACAGTACAGTCACATCCACAAAAGTGCTGTGTGCTGATCTGGGGAGTAATTGCAAACAAGACCCCCAGCCAGTATTGACTCATTTCTGAAGAGCAAACTGAGAAAAGACATTTACTACCTATATTAGCAATAGCGAACAGCAAAATGGCCAGCTCCCCTCCCCCCTTCCCAGAAGCACTACATCTGATATTAGCAGCCAAAATACTGATCTGATGAATTTAGCCTGCACATTTATCCCTGCTTTCTCAGAATTTAGGGAATATACCCTGAAAATTCCTAAAATATTGAATTTTCCCTGTCACATGCTTTTTTCAATGCATTCCTTGAAATATAAAAGTGCACAAGTAACAACAGTCATCACTACATCGTATGACACTACTTGGAAAATACTTTACTAAACTATGCATCATTTTCTTTCACAATCTTGGAGGGTTATGTGTATCTTTGGCGTCCCTCTCACCTTATATATATTCAAACAATCTAAGGAAAGATTACAGTGTCTACGAGCACCATCCACCTCGAGGCCAGGAAACAGTTGCGATATATACCAAAGCCCCCATTGCTCTTCAACAGTCCGTAACGAAGAAGTGCTTCTAGGGAAGGTGGCGTGACATTAATTATCATTCATAACCAAGGGAGGAATAATTTCAGTGGTTCCGTGGGGTAATTGCAAAATTCAAATTATTCAATGCAGATGAACAAATCTGCTAGAAATTGATTAAATTTTGGCTTGGAGGGATCTCCATCTGACGACTTCAAAATAATTGATGCAAATAACAGGGGGTGGGGGGAGGATGGGAAGAGAGAGTCTAAGAGAGAGTCGATTTTATCACTTAGATAATGGTGACAACTGGTTAACCCTTTTTAAGGTTTAAGATCTATTAGTAAATCATGAGTTACTGATGGGGGCAGAGGGGACATGTGTCCCCACTAGGCATGGGCGGTAGTGAAAATTTCAAATATCGGTAGCTAATGCAAAAAATACCACAGTATATCAGTAATTACAGTAAATTTGTAATGACAGAAATATCTCTGTGTTTTATCTTAGTCTTTTATCTCAGTAAGGTGGATATATACCCAATTTCGCCAATGACTATATTAGGCTTCATCATATCTTTGTTGCAATATTCAATTAAACATCGCTAGTTAAATCCTGTTCAATATTCTCTAAAAAAGGCCATCGCACATTAAATTTCACAAAAACAAATTTATTAGAGAATGAACTTTCCGATTGTGACAGTTACCATTTTTTTCAAGCAATGTTATTAATATAAGCAAACCAAAACTTAATGCTCCAATGTTAGTCTCTGCATTGCATCTGTGCATATGTTTTAAACCCACTATGTAACATTTCATTGCATAAGCCTAAGCTATATCCGTACATATACATTGTGTGTAAGTATATGCTCCCTCCATGTTTGGAGGGAGGTGGGTGGGAATTCCGTGCTCGTTTACAGATATCATACACATCCGACTGCATGTTATATACAGTGGGCATGTGCGTCATGTCAGCCAGTATATGCTAAACTCCATTTAATTTATGCAGTTGTTAGTTATTAGTTATTGCGTGGAAGGTTGGAAACGTTGGGACAGGTGGTGTGATTGGGAGCTACTATGAAAGGGATGTAATGGGATATGATTTATGGTCAAAGAATAAGAATAAAACAAGAGAAAATATAATAAAACACGGGAGAAAAAAACAACTTATTTTCATTAATTTCTCAAATACTGTATCAAGATACCGTCAGTTTAGGGAATGGCTATATATAGTACTGACAGAAATATTACTGCCGTAACTATAAATATCGATATATCGCCCAAGCCTAGTCCCCACCCCCAATACTTTGTCACCTTCTCATGTCAGTTCCCCCTCCCCATATCTCCTCTGTGCCCAGCTGTACTATCACAGGGAGGGCTCATCTCACATGGATATCAAACAAGAGCATGTCATCCAAGCATTATCACCGCGAGTTGGTCATAATCTTACGACAGAGGACGGTTAGAAAAACTGTTATAATTATACCTTGTTTACACCCTCCCACTCCTTGAACTCAATGTTGTTGTTTGGGTTGGGTACAGGTGCCAAAACAAATGTATTTGATCCCTACTGAAAAACAAACAACATGATTTAATGTGACAGTGGCGGGCTATGTCAAAGGCACATTGCCACAGTTGACTTACATTACTCTACCAGAGTACAGCCTGCGATAAGTTGACAGGTGGTGGGCTGAAACACATTAAGGTGATAGATTCCAAACTGGATGTGTGTCAAGTGGAATGTAAAGACTACATAGGTTAACACCTGGCAATCTTTGCCTCCACACTCCAAAAGAAGCTTCCAGAGGAGTGCAGTCACGACCCAAAGTGCGGCACGTGTGCACCCCGTCTTATTTGGGGATTGACGTAGGGCGGTGCGTGCCACACCTCTTGACTATGGCAAACATGCCCATTGTGGGTGGACCCCGTGAACCACTCCTATGGAATTCCTCCCTCAATACTGTATAATAAAAGCCCTCATAGGTACAGCGACCTCTCAGGATTGGAGACCTCTTCAAATGCAACGAAGGCTTGGTTTCATATCAAAAGTGCAAAATCTTCATTTGACAAAGGGTTTGAAAGGCAGACCATATATTACATTGGGGAACTAAAAAGAAGAAATGTGTACATGCCAATTGGGGAATGAATGCACTGTACAGAATCACACAGGAGTGCTTGGAATTGACCAGAGCACAGGGTGAGGTGGATGATGCTGTTAATCTTGTCGAGAAAATATCCATTAATTTTGGTGAACGCCAGGAGAAGCATTATAAAATCTGCACTTTGATCTAAAGTTCCCAATATGGACATCATCTAAGAAACATTTTGTCAAAGATCCATCCATATCCCTATCAAAATGTGTGTGCAAAGAGAAATGACTCGTGTGTCACACCCAGAATGAACTAAAACTCAATTATCCTTATGATTAAAGCCATAAACAGGGTTTGAGTCATGAAAATTACTCTTCTCTCACCAAAAGGAGATTTTGCCATTCATGTCCCTTGTTAGTTATGATCTTTTACATGGTAAATCACCCTGTTTGTGAAGAAATTAGGACACAACTGCACTAGTTCTGCATTTCGTCGCCAAAACTTTTCGCAGAACTAGACCTACAAAGTGTTTGACTTTTTGAAAAATGTCGCTATGTTTTCATGCATTGTCACACTTTATCTACATAATGTGGTACAATGATGACAAATTTGTTAAAAAATAAAACCTGTTTAGTGCTTCACAACTTCCTTACAAATATATCAGTTTATTTAAGTGGGAGAAGCATTTTTAGGCAAGGTGACCTTAAATGACCCCAAACTCATGTACATCCCAAATATTGCACAATGATTCTTATTTTTTTTTAGAACTTCGGTAAAAAATCAATATATTTCAGTGGTGGTAGAAGCAAACAAGGTGACCTCCAATGACCTTGTACCCCCCAATGCTAACCACGCCCTATGCTAACCACACCCAATGCTAACCACTTCCTATGCTCCTTATCACTAACATTTTAGTAAACCTGAATTACTTTCAGTGGGTGAATGCACTTTGGACAAATTCATCTTTGGGATTTTGTTAAAAAAGATGAATGAAAAGTCCCAAACTTAGTTTTTTTGACAATTTTAATACCGAGCACTATGGCTAGGCCGACATTGATCAATCCAATGTAAATTAGAAACTAAACAATCGTTTCTTCAGAAATACTTCAAAAACCAACATAATTTTGATGCTTTTGGAAAATAGAATATCATTATTCATTAGCTTCTTTCCGTCACTTTGTAAGGACGTAGTTTCCAACAAGGAATGACGTTCAGGCCATGTTCACACTTGAGATCGCAAGGAAGATCAAGATTTGTTTACGTAACAGATAGTTACATTGATCCTGGTCACGTTCACATTGGAGAATGTGTGCAAGATCAGCGTTGAACAGAGGGCAAATGCACAAACAAGTTAAATCCTCGACCCTTTTCTGGTCCACCCCGAAAGGGAGACCACGGTTGTGTGGTCTGACCCCAGAATACGCGAGCATCCACACTTGCTCTTGAGCCCCCCTCTTGCAGTCTGATCCCCCCTCTTGCGGTCTGATCCCTCTGGAGGGGTCTGATCCCCCGGGCGTTCTCCAGTCTGAACATGGCCTTAGAGTAACCTCTTACCTTTTCTTTCTTTGTTTCTTTCTTTGCTCCGTTGACTTTGCCCTGAAAGAGAAACAAACAAACATCACAGATGATAATCCAAATAAGGAGTGAATGGTACTGGCCCCAGTGACAATCCCAGAATAACCTGGGATAACAATGGCGTCCCAGAATAACCTGATTTCTGTCAAAACAGGGTAAATCATTCATCCAGAACAAAAATTTGCCACGCCTGGGATACCAACGCTTGAAATAGTTGCCAGCAGCACAACCTATATATGGCAATGGCTCTCATTACCACAGTGCCAATCTATTACCCAGGATAAAATGGATCACTGAATTGACAAATCCGTTAAAATAAACCCTGATTATTGCTTTAACACCACTGGTGCTAGCACAACTAAATTCATACAGGTGTAAATGGACAGTATCAGCAATAAACAGTTTAAGGTGGGCTTGCAAGTAGCAAAACCTACCAAAAAAGTCAGATTTTCAATTGGCCCATTTGAACACTTTTTAAACTATGAATGAACACATCCCCGTTGTAATAACTTCAAATGCAACTATAAACACCTCAATGAGAAAGTTTACTAACATTTACTAACATTAAATTAGGAAACTGAGTTCTCGGTGTCACCGAAAACTTGTGTGAATTCACTACTTGTGACCCCACCTTTAACACCACCTTCTGATAACAGATTTTCTGATTTATTTGGTGTATCGATTACATTTAAGCGGCTGCAATGTGCAATGTGGGTTTATCGTGTAAAAATAATTCAACTAATCAAACACTCAGGACTATAGCTGTCAAATCAAGTCTCTCTGAGGTTGCAATGAGTTACAATGTGGGTCTAACTTGGAAAATAATACTTGGGAATATCTGTTAACTGATAAAAGATATTTCCTTCTAGGTATTATCAGATATTGGCTAATCGTTGGAAAGATTTGCAGCATATTTTTTAAATGCAAACTGTCATTTGTCGTTCATGATGTCATTTATTGATTTGGGGTTTTACTTTGTATTTTTGGTATGTGCTTTAGAATTCGGTACATGACATGGACTGAACTATCCACATGAATATTTATGAATATTTATGGCTTAATTTTAGTTAAGGCAATCTAGCTGGATGTGTTAAAAGCTAAAACATGGGGTGAGGAGGGTGTGGGTTGGAATGGTAAGTGCAATTTGGCATTCCAAGTAACATAGCATCTTCAAAGCAAAGAACCACAAACAAATAGAACCAATTTATCAGATTCAATCATTTGGAATTCATGTTTTCAACTGATGACATTATCTGTACAAAGGTCGCTAAACTGGATCGACTTTGTACATAAGCGGAAGTCTGATCGTAAGGATGAGCTTAGTGGCCAATGACCTGCGAGTCAGCGACAGTTTAAATGGAAATTGGTTGCTATGTCAACTGTGTCGCATAAACTAGCAGGGTCACACAATTAAAACTAATTATCTTGCGAGGCATGATTTAACAATAGGTGGCTCATAAAACCACCAAAACTTTCAGCAGTACATAATGATTGGAAATGGCATGACTGATTACAGAAGCTTATGAAAGAGTGGAGTGGTTGCAGTTAAATAAAGGTTACTGTGGAAAGAAATTATGTATGGAACTTGGAGGTGGGGAGGGGGGAATGAATCGGCCTGAATTAAATCAGTATATGATTGGAACATGACGGATTACTGCTGCAACCTGTGATAGAAAGGTTGTGGTTGAAGAGACAATGTGACAAGAATTCAATCAGTATATGATTGGAAATGGTGTGAAAGAAATTATTCATTGAATTGAGATAATGCAAGAGGACTTAGCAATGTGTGTTACATTGTAAAGCATGGAGATGCTAATTATTGTTGAACACATGAGAGAATCTGGGAGACATCCAACTGCATGAACTGTTCAACTAGTCCGTCCATCCACCTTTACTTTGATTCTTCCCATAATGTGTTGATAGAATGAATCCCAGCATAAATAGTCCAGGGAGAGGTTTTGTTCATTCACTACAGCTGAGAATGACGATTGCCAATATAATGGGGGCAGCATTCCAGAACACAATCCTAACCCTAGAGAAGATCATGATGCTTCAAAATGGGTCATCAAGTTTTTATTTTGGTGATGAAGCTACTGACAACACACAGATATTGTTACAATACAAAAAATACACAGACAGAAATACAAAAAAAACATGCATTACTTCAAAACCAATTGAATCAAACCTACATCTGATTTTCTAATTTGAGGCTAGGTTGCCTAATGGATGTACACAAAGGCATTGCATTTGCTGATTAAATAAAGGAGGGTGTAATATCACTATATGAATTGTGTGGGAAAAAATGTTGTGTGTGTGACACCTGTAGCAAGGCTTCAAAGTATCTATTTGTGAGATTGGCATGGTTTTGAAACGTAACTCATATTTCCTTTTTACATTTTTTCCTTGTACCAGTACTTCAGAAACTTTTGTGGTTTTGAATAGTAAGTGTAAAGGCATGTAGTTCCTGATAGTGCTTTGTAATGTTAGTCCTTGGCATTATAAATTGACTAATAAAATGTCATGAATCGTTTCCATGTTTTACTTTTGTTTCTTGCCCAGGTTAAGTTTTCCTTCAGCAGGGAATAAGCCCACATTGGGCACCGCCGGGTCCTGAAAATCAGCACACACTAACATTTCATCTTTTGCAACTCGTTCAAATATATCTTGCTAACTTTGATACCTCCATTTTTGACAGTTCTGGGTCCATATCCACCGGGCACTCGGTGTTGGATAGGCACATTCGTGCTTCAGGTCCAAACAATTGAATGATTGGCACATCTATGTCTAAGCTACACTGTGTAAAGCAATTTGAGAACTATACAGATGCAGAGCTATCTAGTTATTAACACAGCAATTAGATCATTAGTAACTATTTACAGCCTTAAGTGCCCAAATGCAAAATGGAATTCAATCATAGAAAAATTCATGTTGAACCAAGTGACTGGAATGTCAAGCGCTTCCCTAATGGTAAAGTCCATACTGTAGATTATTCCAGTCTATGTCTATTTCGGTTATATCAACAGACTACTTGTGGCATCCCTGATAAGCAAACCACACTATGATGAAAATACTACAAGCAGCGAATTCCAACTTAAAGATAGCAAAGTCATATGATATAATAAAAATTCCTGCTGATATGTGCGTACAAAAAAATTCCTGTGATAATTATGGAGTGATGCCCATTACAAAATTCAGTTACACAATTTTATACAGTAAATGCCATCCGCACATTACTAAGTATTGCCAGCAGACCTACTAAGCCATATCAGTGGTATTGCAAGTGTTCCCGTACAGAAAGCCAGTTGATTCCAACGGTGCAGGAACGGTCATCTTTGCTTCCACACATAGCACAAAAAGATACAAAGCAGTAACTAGGGGTCAAACGATAATCGGATCTGCCATCGGATCAGGCCAATGTTTTGCGCCATCGGCCAAAACATTGGATCAACAAATTTGGCAATTGATATTTACACATGTTGAAATTCAAATAATGCTTGTTCTGTATGAGAGAGTGTTGTGAATCTGTTTATAATACCCAATTTCGCGAACGATGATATTAGGATTCATAATTTCTGTGCTGCAATATGCAATGTATTATTACGTATGCAGTCCGGGGTGTAACCATCATGCGTAGGAGCAAACTATAGAGGATACCTACATACAATGATCACTGGATAACCAGCTTACAAGCTTGTGTTATAAATTATATCAAATTTGGTGATTTTACTGAATTTATACAAGCTAATTTATACAAGCTAATGTTCAAAGCCGCAAACGGGCCATCACTGTTTATGCACATGGCATTGATTCTTGCATTTACTGCAACTGCCTAGATGTAACTTCACATACAGTACAGTAGAAAAGATTACATAGTATCATCGTTTTTTCATGTGTGGAATATTTGTTCCAGCAGTGTGATACCATAGCGAGCTAAAAAGGAAATACTGGGTCCATTATTAGATCATTATTATTACTCATGTTTAACCAAATAAGGGGAGTGATAACTGCCAATTTTTTTTTAATTTATTGGTGGATCTTTTTTTATTTATTGGTGGATCTCTCAGTCTCTCATGCAGTGTGATACCAAAGCGAGCTAAAGAGGAAATACAGGGTTCATTTTACATGTTAAATGATTGTTATCATTACAGTTATATTATCGTTAGTGTATCATCACAGATCTCTTGTTTAACCAACCATATACTGTGAGTGATAACTCTTGAGTGGTATTTGGAGGTTTAATCACAGATCCTTTGCACAGTGCGATACCATAGGTTTTAAAAGGAACTATATACAGGGTTCATTTTACATGTTAAATGATGGTTATCATTACAGTTATATTATCATTCAGTATCAACTGATCGTTTAAAGAGGAATTTCCTGATAAAACCTGGTCTACATTATACGTGTTACACAATATATATTCCTCTCTGATCAATGCTTTAAGCTTTGAATTGAATCAAACCTACACATTGAAATTAAAAGCTAACTAAAACTTGATTTGAAAAGCAGCCATTTTGTACCGTCAGATAACGTAAAAGCACTCCATATAGCTGTTTACTTACCAGACATGGTGAGCGATAACCTCTGATTGATATTTTAATGTTTAATGCAGGTTCCTTTGCACAGTGCGATATCATAGGATTTATAAATACAGGGATTAAGATGTGGTTGCCATATATACTATTAAGTACACTCACCAATACAAAGCCCACTCACCAATACAAAGCACACCGGCCAATACAAAGCACACCGGCCAATACAATGCACACTCACCAATACAAAGCACACTCACCAATACAAAGCACACTCGTCAATACAAAGCACACCGGCCAATACAATGCACACTCACCAGTACAAAGCACACTCACCAGTACAAAGCACACTGGCCAATACAATGCACACTCGCCAATACAAAGCACACTGGCCAATACAATGCACACTCGCCATACAAAGCACACTCACCAATACAATGCACACTCGCCAGTATAAAGCACACTGGCCAATACAATGCACACTCGCCAGTATAAAGCACACCGGCCAATACAATGCACACTCACCAATACAAAGCACACTCACCAATACAAA
>JAODFY010208329.1:0-10563 GCA_027580055.1 Paracaudina chilensis | reverse complement strand
AACACCCTATAGGTACCACCAGTCATAGATGATTATGACTAACTTTCAATAATATCCATTGCTATCTGTAGGAGAAGTAGCATTTTGCAGATTTTCACAAATTGACCCCTATTGACCCCTAGATGACCACTGATCCCCAAACCCTGACCACCACTGATGACCCATCACCCAGTGGTCATTGTGTCCAAGTTTTATCAAAATCCAATAGAGCATATGTGCACTACAGAACAATTTGAACAATTGTGAACAGAAGGATACATAGATACATAGATACAAAGATACATAGATAGAGTGACGGTGGCGGATCACAATAGCTCCAACCTCTGGTTTGAGCTAAAAACATAGGATTGTGCCGATAAGCCTTACGAGTGCCATGTCACGGACCAAATGAAGAGTGCTACATATCGTAATTGTTTACGAGTGCAAATTTGTTCTTTCGGAGATTTGTATTAAGTTACGAAATAATGTAAATTTATATATTTTCTTGTTTTGAAACAATATACTGAATAAAGGGAAAGGTAACTAAATTTCATGTTTAACTTTCATTATTTTTTCTTTCTAAAAAATACAATTTCTTAGAAAGAAACAGTTTTTACCTGCTTGTTTGGAACCTTGTTGAGTTTTATTGTTCTCCTTCTGAATGAGCTTGCTGAGATCCAGCTGGCGTAGAAGTTTGTACCCGGCCCCTTCCCTTATGTCAAAGACCCTCACCTACAGTACAAGAAAACATTTCAATACATTTAAAAATAAAACATAAGATGAAAATATAAAATAATAAAATCGCTCAAAGTGACAGCGTAAATTAATTATTGCTTGTTTTCGACTCTGTGCAGGAGGTGATGGGGATGCATGTTTTTGACTGTTTGCAGGAGGTGATGAGGAAGATTATTTTAGGCTGTTTGTAGGAGGGGGATGCATATTTTTCACCCTCTTGCAGGAAGAGATTGCAGGAAGAGAGAGGGAAGCTTGTTTTAGACTGGGGGATGGTTTTTTTTTTACAATTTGAAAAAGGTCGGATGCTGCTTAACATCATTTCATAAATGCCCCTGACTTTCCCCACCAACAAAGTAGGGAGGTGATTATGTCCTTGGTGTCTGCATGATGTCTCTGGGGACAGGTTTTGCAGCATGTACTGAACCAATGAATTTCAGGTCCTTGGAATTAGAATTCAATAAGGACAAAAGGTCCTCAGATGATCAAACAATGGTTAGGGGGTATTGTCAAGGTAAGGGTCTATTAGGTAATAGGATAAAGGATATTTATATGGAGTCCTCAAACTGAATGTAAAACCCACCTGTGTGTTTGGGTGTGTGAGGTCAATAATTATAATACTACTGAAGATATTTTTTTTACTGTCTACAGATAGGGGAGGGGGTACTTTTTTGTTATTGTTTGCAGAAGGGGGAAGATGCTGCTTTGCCACTTTTAACAACTTTTAAACACCAAACACCAACCAACAAATTTCAAATTTGGGAGGTGAATATATCATTAGTTATGATTGTCTTGTGTCATTGTCTATGTGTACATGTCAGATCAATTATTGTTAGACTACTGTACAAATTTAGGTGTTGTGTATTTTGTATAAGACATGTAGTTAGGATTTCGATCTTGAACAATTAGCATATAATTTTTTTAAACACATGCCAATTCAGACCGCCTACAGCGCTGATGCAACTCCATTCGTGATATGTTCTGGTGTGATTGTAGAATATGTTCTCAGATGTGAATACACCAAAACTGAATAATTATATTCTGAAAGAGAAGTTATCGATGTTAGATAACCAATTGAGAAGCATCATACAAGCAACATGCACCTGGTCTCCTGTTTAAAGAGTCATTAAATTGTACATGTAATAAAATATACGTGACAGAAACTTCATCTTCATATCTTTTTCCATTGCAGAGATATAAATTGTTGAAGTTTATTCCTCAAATATAAAGACAACCTGACTGTGCAATAAATCACACCGCAAACATGCATTTTATTCTATGATGTTTCTTTCAAATAATTTGTAGCAGATGCAAATCATCCTGGAATGGAAACAACAACAGACTTGGCAACAGGTGCATTATTGTTTTAATATTAGATAAGCCTGAAGTGACATCATAGTTTTTTTTTTTCCAATCAGCATTTTATATCACAGCAAGATGGGAGTTAGAACAATTGGCATCTATTTTTATTCCTGCTCACATAGTTTTGTATGTGCAGCGACATGACTTCTATCAAATAACTGAAGATGCCTCATAGAAGTAAAACAGAATCCTGCCTTTCAAAATGATATACAACTGACCTGTCCATCTGCAGAGCCCATGGCAACGACCTCAGAGAAAGGGTCAACAGCTAAACTTAGGAAGGGGTGAGCTGTGGGCAAATCAAGTTTTATGTACTTCACTTTGAAATGAAATAAAAGATAAGTCAATACAGTATTAACAAGGACACAGTAATAATACTAATCATGGAGATTTATAATGTGTGCATACATGTACTTGCGTGGTCACGTATACTCAAGGACCAGAAAGCAAACAAATATACAGCAAGAAAACTAATGGAAGAACCTGAAAAAAATTAATCTAGATCACTTAAAGCTTCATGTATAGGCTTGTCCTGACTAACAGCAAGTATAACATTGCTCCCAACACTTTTATGAGCACTCTCATGAATGTAATACACTTTACATAACTCAATACATGCCCTACAAGGTAATGAGCTGCTGATATTCCTGTGTATGTCATAAATACATACCACAAGTATTCTAGGAATCTGCTAGACATTTGCCAGGGTTTCAACCAACGAGCCAGTTCATAGCTCCAATAAGTCATGCCCAAATCTCCTATATTGTTGTGACTGAGTGAAACCAGCAATGGACATCTAAAATTTGTCGAATTGTTGAATCAACCTTGTTTGCTAAAAAATATGACTCATACGGAAGCCTAGATTTCCGCATGTAAATGATGTGAAAAAAATTCCATGTATCCTTAGTTTCGTACCAAACATGATGTTCCCTACAGTGAATTTACTGTGAATTTTTTGTGTGCAGGGCCTTGTTCCTACCCTTCTTGTTTACCCACAATCCTTGGCACTCCACAACCATGAACAGGCTTATATGGTCTATAGTTTACAGGCTTTAAACTAGTTGACTAGTCCAATTGTTACTAGTCCAATTGTTAACTAGTCAAACTGTTAACTAGTCAAACTGTTAACTAGTCAAACTGTTCACTAGTCAAATTGTTAAACTAATCAAACTGTTAACTAGTTAAATGTTAACTAGTTAAAATGTTAACTAGTCAAACTGTTAACTAGTCAAACTGTTTACTAGTAAACTAGGCTGCTGTCAGAGTTTAAGCTGCAAAATATGACTTTTTTCTTAATATGATGTCGTTATCATTCAGTCCAAAGTTACATACGTACAGTAAGTTACCATACTCGTTTGGCGAATCGGAACACTCATAGGCAAGAATTTTAGCTCAGAAACACATTTGAGCGGTTTTGCTCAGTATGTAATTTATATGCATAAACTGGCGAGTAATACACAAGCACTTCAGAAATGACAGACGAGATATAAAACAATTGATGTAATTCCCATTAGCAATATTAGCTATGAGATTTGGCGTGGATTTCAGTCATTTTTAGTTCAATCTAAATTCTATTAGTGTCTTCAAGAGTTTTTCGTGCATACTTTTTTTTGTGCATACTTTTTTGTCTTTTAGTGTCTTCAAGAGTTTTTTGTGCAAACTTACCTGATATGATACAAGACTGGTATATCAAAGAAGAGAATTGCAAATCCCATATCTGTATGAAGAAATACAAAATATTTTACTCTTCATCCATATTTTTAAAGCTTGTAGGTTTCGTACAAAATAATTAAGTGATTAATTACGGACAACCTCCCCATCAGGCCACAGATGCATTAATGTCAAAATTGCGTATTTCATTGCATTTTCCTTTCTCAAATGTTTTATTGAAGATCAATAGACATGATATAGACTTGACTTTCATTGAGCTGAAACCTTATAATTAGTAAGTTAAGGAAACCCCAACTTTGTTTTTCTTGATTTTCCATCGCCCAGGGGTTGGGGGGGGTGAAAATGAGGAAAAAGTGATACTATGTAATAGATTTTGTGGCATCACAGGTGGAACGCAGGAACTTGCAATAATGTGACTGTTCTGTAAACTGTACTCTATGTATGGAGAAATCTAAAGCCCTCAAAAAGTCACAGGTTTGTTTATAAAATATCAGACAAGGCTAACTTCTTTCATGAATAATTACTTGCATTTTCCTCCTATCAGGCTACAAAACAGCAGCAAAAATTGGCTAAATCGTATCAATTCGGAAAAGTAACTAAACAAATTATGTCATTTGTTAACCCATTCATAGGCTATAGGCACGTTGTATCGCAATGGCGTAAGTAACATTCATCCTGGGCTTTTGGATTCCGATAGTCAAAGAGGGCTGGTGTGTGGAGAAAATGGTGGAAAGCCTTCGGTTTTGGGATAGCACATGTTGCCTATGGCACTGTGATGATTCCCCTCATGTCAATCAACTCATGGAATGTCTTGGTAATTAATTTAATAAACACAACAATGAAACAAGTTTAGAACTTCAAATCTGTATTACAGGGTTTTGACATATGGTCTTTTAATCTGTGTAAGTTTGAAGGCAATCTGTTACATGTCTATCAGTTTTAAAGAGTTCATCACATGTCACAAAAATATATATATATGTTTAATAAGTTTTGGCAGCTGTGCTAAAATGTCAAATGTAGCAGATGCTGCATTGGTACAGGTGCATTGGTCTGGTAACGACAATGGACCATGCAACAGTTGTGAGAAAACAGTCAATCTAATGTGAGTACCAGTTGTCACAGTTACTGCATAATCAGCTTTTTCATTATTTGGGGGGAATAAACAACATTTCAGTTATGGAAGAACATTTGAAGATAGGATTTGAATAAGTGTTTCTAAAATTGTCTTCCAAAAGGCTAGATTTTCAAATCAGCTGCTAAACTATTTGGGGATAGTGTTGATGTCTCCAGCTAGAAACTAGGGGGGAGGGGGCAAAACATAAGGATACCTTGAAGGTCCTATCCTCAGAGGCAGTGATGATGATGTTAGGGCGATGCTCCCAAAACTCGGCACAGGTGACAGGAGTGGCATGGCCCTCCAAGGTTGTATGGATCTCACTGGTCTGTAAAGAATATGACCACAGGAGATATAAACTCAACAGCTAACTTAATATGTATTGATCTGTCACCAATAAACGACCAAATAATTAAAAAATTGTTTATTACCGGTGTAAATATGGATAATAAATTGATGATACAGGTAGTAGTGGTTCCCGTTTTTCACTGGACTACGCTTTTGATAAAAGTTAGTGCTAGAATTTGAGCCCCAAAAATATGATTCTTTCTCTTAGTGTGATGTTTTATTCCGTCAATGCATTGCCTGTCACGGAAAACAACCACACTATATTCATTTTGTTAAAACTAACACTCGTTGAGAATTTAAGCTCAGAAAACATGTTTACAAGTTTACAAATTATATACATAAATTGCAAATTTTCACTAAATAATAACAAAGATTTAAGTAATTCCAGATTTTAAGTTGAATAATTTGATGAGGTTTTCTGGCAATCTTTAGTCCAAAATAAACTCTGATGACACCTTTGTAAGAGACAAAATGCTTCATATATTTTATTACAAGAAACTTTTCTCCTCTATGCCCCCTCCTCCACAAGAAAGAGAGGTTTTATCGAAGTCACAAGAAAGAGAGGTTTTAGCGAAGTCACAAGAAAGAGAGGTTTTAGCGAAGTCACAAGAAAGAGAGGTTTTATCGAAGTCACAAGAAAGAGAGGTTTTATTAAAGTCACAAGAAAGAGAGGTTTTATCGAAGTCACAAGAATGTATCTTTGAACATTTCGTGGTGCACATCCCCCTACGGAATTAACACACACACTCAAAAAGACGTTGGCAATCCAATTAGCTGTAGATCTCATTACTGACACTTTTTGCCCTGAGTATACTATGTTCGATTGGTCAGGTCATTTGTCTGGGTCTCACCAATCATGGATTTTATGGAGATTGTGATGAAATTAAATTTTGGGGTGAAAATTCACACCCTTTACATGTATTGTTACGAAAGCTCATATATTTATAAAAGACCAGTGAAAAACACAGAATGCTCGCTCTTGAGTGAAAAACCACACTTTCAACACTGATCAACACGAGGAAAAACTGAACTTGAACTGAATGTGAAAATTCCCGTTGCAACAGCATTTTTGGTTATTAAGATATTGATGCTTGAAATCACATAAAGATTAATTCAACGAATTCAACGAATCATCTGGCAACATTTGTGATGTCATCAGTTCACTTGGGCTGGAAAACTCTTTGTCAATATTTATATTTTTCATGCCTCTTTTCATAACAATTTGAAATGGTATGCAAAAAATTTGCAATCTTTTTTGGAAAATGTATTGTACAGCAGTAGGCACTGCTGGAAGGTTCTATTTCAATAGATAATGCATTTCCAGAAAAAAAATCCCAAATTAAATTATAAAGGAAACGGACAGTATTTGGATGCAATGTGCATCTATGATGTCAAAAATGTTGTCAGATTCTTAATTAAAATGTAAATGTGGTATCTCAACACCTTATCCTTTTTTAAATATATTTCAAGTGCTTAGCATTGCAGTGCAACTCTGGGAGAATACTTTAAAGAAGTAGTGTCATCGCTACCATGTTTATTCCCTCTCTGCTGGTGTTTGGTGTCCAAACTGACCATAATTGCTGATCAATATACATGGGGGAGGGGGATATTGCAAGAATATTTTCAAGACACAATTTGTCAATGTAAAATTAAATGACACATCCTCATTGAAAGACTGACCTGTACATTATAGATGCGGATTTCTCTGTCCACACAGAGTGCAACAAGATGATCATCCAAGCTGAAGCAGGTGAAGAGCACACCCTCAAGACCCCTGGCAACAATCTGACCTCTGACCTGCTGACCTGGGAATAACATATCAATTACCATAGTATTAATAAAAAGCATCAGGTGGACTTTATGAATTTCCATCATCATCCTGCATAAGCTGCAGACTTCAAATTTTCTAGGATATTCAAAACAATGCCTTTACAATATTCAAAACAATGCCTTTACAATGCCTTTACAAAACAATGCCTTTACTACATACTATTACATTGATCTGTCAATACTGTCCATTCTTAACTCATTTTTATTTGTTATGTTATTCAATTGTTAACTCGTTGTCATACAAACTTTTACTTAACTATGCACTATATCACAAAGTACGCAGCCCAAACCATTTTTTTCCCCGCTGACTATAAATCTAACCAGGATTCACATCCTGTGGTAGTTATATTTGGCTCCCAAGGCAAATGTAATTAATAAGATTCAGATTCAGTAAACGGACTTTTATGATATAGCCCTTTGGTATGCCAGTGACCAATTCTTATAGATTTTCACTTTTGCATTTTCTTGAGGCTTAGTTATGTACATGAAGTAAGTCAATTACTATTAAAAATTTATTAAATTTATTATTACTATTAAATATTTACTATTAATATTGTCATATGATGATATCATGTAAGATGGTATGTGTACGAGGATAGCATTCAGTTGCCTACCCATTGCTACACAGTGACTGTAACGTCCCTCCACCCAAACCCCAAATGGCATTTCTGTTATTGATGAAGTGTAAAAAATCTTGGGAGAGGCACAACCCCTCCCCTAAGCCCCCATCCACATATCATACTACTATGGCAAAATATCTCAGAAAACTTGTCCCCACTCTCCCCAGCTGGGGCAAAAAGCCATCTCGCCGTCAGGCTGGTGCCACCACTACATACTAATCAATTCATGGATTTAGCCACTATAAGCTATCATGCTCCCTTATATAAATCAGTCAAATTCTACTTACCATTTTCAAACATGGACCTAGCTTTCTCAACATTCCAAACAATGACGTAATCATCTGCGACGGTGCATAATGAAGTCGGATTGTGACGCTTCCCAAAACTGACAGATGACAGAGATCTCTTGTGAGCCACCAGCTCAAGTGGCTATAAGAATGAAAAGATATAATCTAGATTTAAAAGAATTGTCCAAAGGAAAATTAAACTTTCTGATATGACACCAGAAAACCCAGAGGTTTTGTGATTCCTTGCTTCCACATTGTTGAATTTCTTTTTTGACTTTGTGTGTGTAAAGGTGATATACTATAGGTTCCTCATAACTAATTATTGGAAACATACATACAAGAGAGAATGAGACAAACAAGGCTGCTGTGTTTGTATCATCTACTCAATATATGGCTGACTTACATAGTAACTATGAGTTTCATCCAAGTTTCCCTTATTGGGTTAGCCTGAATGGAATGTTTTCAGCAATTCACCCATGTTGACCTCAAGGGACCTTTGACCTCTTAATTAAAAATCAATAGGGTTTATCTACTCAATATGGCTAACTAACATACTATGAGTTTCATCCAATTTTCCCCTATTGAGCTAGCCCGATTACAAGGTTTTCAGTTTTGCACCCATATCGACCTCAAATGACCTTTGACCTCTTATAAAATAAATAGGGTTCATCTACTCAATATGGCTAACCTACGTACCAAGTTTGACTTTCATCCACCTTTCCCTTATTGAGATAGCCCGATTACGAGCTAGGCGTCACACATACACACGCCAACGTGATTACATAGATTCCTTTTACCTTCGGCAAGGAATCAAAAAGGATGTCCACACCATTGGTATACATGGTAGCAATTTATCAATAGACCACAAAAAAGTATACTGTAAAATGATTGTGCTTTTAGAGCTCAATACGCCATGACTACCTTAAATTGAAAGAAATCATATTCCAGAATTCCAGCTTGCTGGGGGTACAGATCAATGGCGGTACAGTTGATCCATTTCCTCTGTTTTTCATAGTTTATGCTGACTGCACCGACATCTAAAAGCTCCAATGTTTGTCCCTTTGAAAAGAGACCGGGTTTAAAAATAAAATTTATGTAAAAATGAATTGCCCTGAAAGGTGAATTTCAAGGATGAATTAGGGATTGGTGGAAGCCCCAAGCATACGGGAGCTGACCAGAAAGGCATAATGGTAAGACATTCTTAGTGAGAGTTGGTTACCTTTGTGAGAGTTGCTGAGAGTTGGTTACCTTTGTGAGAGTTGGTGAGAGTTGGGTACCTTTACATTTACAAATAACCATTTATAAATAGAGCAGATATTCAAACGACTTAGCTTCTTCAGCTATCCTGTTATTACAGTATCTTACCTTGTGTGCTGTTTGTCTTTCTTGCAATGATTTCACCACCCACTTGGAAGAGTTAAATTTGCCATGGTGATTCTCCCCTTTTAAAGATGCATACTGGTAAGCTGTGAGCCCGCCAAGCTGGTGAGTTAGAAAAATGCTGTAAATGTTCACCTGCAAGAGTGGAAACTGGTTTAACCGCTCACACTTGTATTTTCCAAAAGCCCAAACAATAAATTCTCTATTGGTAGTGTTTTACACACTGACACACTGATAATGTGTATATTTTATTTGTTCTTCTGATAACACTGAATTCCCTCAATACTGGTGTAGTTAGTTAATGGCTCATGGCTGCTGCATTCATGCCATGTTTAAGAATCATGGAAACAATTGTAGTGTTGTAGTTAGAGAAAACAACTTGATATTCATGCCATGGAACTTACAATAAGCAGAATAAAAGTTTTTAGTGCATTCCTAAAATTAGAGAAAAATATGTAAATCATTGAAAAATCGGCTACAAATTCTGTCCCCTATCATTTTTTTTGCACAAAAATTAAGTTTTCAGCTGTGATGCATGTGAAACTCTCTAAAGTATCAATTATTGATACCAATCAACACCTCAGCCAGTTAAAAACAAAAATCTGAAGTGGGTGTGGTGTGATGAGCAAGCAAATTTTTGCGAGGGATAAATTTTGGTGCAAGGGACAGAATTTTGGGCTATATTGGCGTAAGGGGCAGAATTCTTTTTGCAAGGGATGGAATTTTAATTCACAATTTTGACCCAT
Source organism: Paracaudina chilensis (assembly GCA_027580055.1). Classification (NCBI taxonomy): domain Eukaryota; kingdom Metazoa; phylum Echinodermata; class Holothuroidea; order Molpadida; family Caudinidae; genus Paracaudina; species Paracaudina chilensis. The sequence continues at coordinate 494 of JAODFY010208329.1, read as the reverse complement.
TACCCCTACAAATTGTGCTAAAATAAATAGAGCTAAAATAAATAATGATTATCTAGGTATCATGTGTTCATGGTTTTCACCATTTATTATATAAATGTGACATCACCTTTGAACCATACTAAAAATAATGGGTATTTTGTACTAAATAATAGCAGCCCATTTGGCCTTTCCTTCTTCAACCTATCCCATCAATTTGTACCTCAATTAATTCACCCCTTCCCATCCACCTCCCATCCCTTTATGCTGTGCAACTACATCCTACCTTCCCAATTTCATCTCAATGGCCCCACCTCTCCCAAACCATTCCCAAGCCCCATCGCCATGCTGCAGAATCCCAACATTACATATCTCTTTGCATGATGCCATCCCAAAATGTACCATGCCTCATCCTACCTCCCTTATCCAATACCTCCCCACCCCATATATCCACAACCCACCTCCATCCAAATATCACATGTCTATTTATTCATCTAGATGTTATATTGGGTACTATC
>JAODFY010208218.1:0-10564 GCA_027580055.1 Paracaudina chilensis | reverse complement strand
AATGATATTGATATTTGGCGGAGTATTATATGTCGCATTATATATATGTTTGTGACTAGCAGGAATCAATTTATTCCACTTGACATCTACTGTATGAAGATAGCTATCAGCAGCATGTGCCTATTGACCTGTGTCCCCGGGGAAGCCTTCAGACCTCTCCACCTTCACAGAATGGGGTGATTTAATTACACCTTTGGGGTCAAGGGGTCACCGGAGTGATGGGAATCAACTAGAGTGAGATGGAAATCCAAGATGGACTCCCCAGCTGTCTGAGAAATTTCCTTTAATGAAGATTATATTGCTGGTTTTATTACTTTATTATAAATAAAGACATTTTTTTCACTCTCTTGAAAAAACTGTTAAAAAAACTGAAGGTACGGTAGACAACTCTCACCCAGGATTAGGCTATAAATATGCTAGATATTAGTCAGATCATTGGAGTTGTGTATGTGGCTTGCAATAATGGTCCAATAACAAATTTTACAAGAAATGGGGATGACATTTTTTGGGGGGTAAGAGTCTATACAGCCTTCAATTTGGAGGGATGGACTGGAAATTAAAACAAGTATCCTGGTATCCTGCAGTCACCTAGTGTTTTGGGGTGCCAATAAGGTATTCCATACTTTGAATTATTGGATTTTATTAATACAGGGACACTATAGCCCCAGAAATATAATTTTGTACCACAATATTGAAGGTAATTTAATATGTCCACCATATGTGTTTCACTGGGCCAAAACTGTAATGTCCCCTCTTGATTTGTTCTTGGCAGGAGGCTCTTCCAGAGCCCGGGCTGCATTACAAATACTTACTTGCAAATAGGTATAGTCTTTTCCTCCTCAATGCCGTGTAGCTGCACATTGGAAAGGACCTTTGTGGGGGTGGGGCCAGGATCCTGACGGTGGCCTTCTTCTCTAGCCTTAACCTGTTGCTCTCTTTGTAAATCTCGTCCACCTCGATTTCGTAAATCACGTTGTAGTTACGGGGTTCCATCAGCGCCACCTCTCTCAGCGATGGGTTGGTCCTGGAGGGTCTGTGACCCCTGGGCCTTCTTGCAGCAGGATGGGCCGTGGGGTCTTTTACGACCTGGTTGGACGATGTCCGTAATTGTATTCCATTATTTCGGTTATCGTTCCCAAGGTGATTTTGGTAGATTCCATGGTAACTAGTAGTGTTTTCCTGGTCACTCATAGCAGATTCTGTCAGCGGTTCTTCAGTTGGTATCAACTCTGGTATCAGAATCCATTCCATATTTTCCATTCTCCCTGTAATGACTGTTAAAAAGAAAAAGAAAAAAAAAAGACAAACACAAAGTCATGTTGATATTTGCTGCCAAATGGAAAAATAACAGAGGCCATTCCAAATACCTTATTCTAATTAAAAACGTACTTCTTTGCAAAACAAGGACATGTGCATGCAGTATTTTGCTATAGGCTACATGCTACTATAACTAAACTTATTAGAGATAGAGTATTGTTTTTTTTTGTGTTTTTTTTCTTGAACATTTTCAGCACAGATTTATCCATTATAAAGGTGCCATATCAAATAACAGACCAAATTCTACATACAGAATCATAACACAAAAATTAAATGCTGTGGGGTGGGGTGGGGTTGCAAGTAGCAAAACCTACCAAAGAGTCAGATTTTCAATTGGCTCAGTTGAACACTTTTGAAACTATCGACGAACACATCCCTGTTTTGGTAACTAACATGCTCTTTACATTAGGAACCGGAGTTATTGGTGTCACCGGAAACTCATTTGACATTGCTACTTGCAACCCACCTTTAAGGACAAAAACTGCAAATGAAAAGATTGTGAGCCCCAACTTCTTACGACCGATCAATGCCATCATTAGTAGCTTTAGTGTTATTTCCATTTGAAAGTGTGCTATTATATAAGGGTATATGAAAAATCAAAAAGATGCATGTTTAGTAGGTCTAAAATGTCAGTGTGAAGACAATTACACTTCAGTTATATATGTTGACCTCTGTTTACCTTAAATTACTTTGTTACCAAAAAACAAAAGGGTTCTTTTACTACTCAATATGGGAATCAACATGTCAGTTTTTCAAGTAGGAAATACTGGACTTATGTATCATATTTTTATATGATACATTTCTGTTTTTGTGAAACCAGGAACTGTTGCAGACATCTAATTTCAGACATCAATTTCATTGATGGACACTGAGTAGATCGAGACCACATACAATTACTCACTAGTGCAACCCAATCACCAATTACAGAGTACATTGATGGACACTGAGTAGGTCGAGACCACATACAATTACTTAAAGCAATTATCACCAATTACAGAGTACATAGATGGACACTGAGTAGATTGAGACCCGATACAATTACTTACTATTGCAACTCAATCACCAATTACAGAATACATTGATGGACACTGTGTAGATTGAGACCCCATACAATTACTTACAATTACTTACTAGTGCTACTCAATCACCAATTACAGAGTACATAGATGGACACTGAGTAGGTCGAGACCACATACAATTACTTAAAGCAACTATCACCAATTACAGAGTACATTGATGGACACTGAGTAGATCAAGACCCCATACAATTACTTACTATTGCAACTCAATCACCAATTACAGAGTACATTGATGGACACTGTGTAGATTGAGACCCCATACAATTACTTACTATTGCAACTCAATCACCAATTACAGAGTACATTGATGGACACTGAGTAGGTCGAGACCCCATACAATTACTTAATATTGCAACTTTTTCACCAATTACAGAATACATTGATGGACACTGAGAAGATTGAGACCCCATACAATTACTTAATACTATTGCAACTCTATCACCAATTACAGAGTACAGTGAGTACACTGATGGACACTGCGTAGGTCGAGACCCCATACAATAATTATTGCAACTGCAACTATATCACCAGCCCCCACTGGTAATGATCCCATTAATTTAATTTGCTTTTAGTATTTTTTTGCTACTAGCTGTGCCCCCTTTTCAAGCATGGGGGCATGCGCTCCCCTCAGTTTCTGACTTTTACACAGTACTTTTTTCATGATGTGACTCAGTGCATCCCACCCTGCCAACTTTTGAAAAGTGAACAACATCTGTGAGAAATGCACACTAATATTGCCCTGTTCCCCCCTCCACCTCCCCTCTAGGTGTGGATCGATCCACCAGAACATAACTTAATTGCATAACTTTCATTCCTATTCAACTCTATGATAACATCACAGCTGTTCTGCTGAGATTAGCTCTATACCTCACTTCCACAAACGGATATGCCATGGTGCTGTTGTGGTACTTTTCCAGGAAACCAGGAACATTGCATACTGAGTTACAGCCCTGGAATTCTTTTCTCTTAAATTTTAGTTTCAAAGAAAAAAAAAAGGATTAAGCAATAATCAGGGTTTATTTGTAACAATTTTTTTGTCATCATTATACATACCACATCAAAATGCATATATAGTTTGACAATATATGAATGATTCATAATTTGCAACAAAACTTTTCTCATGCATTGCTTATACATCCTCAAGGAAGTTGTGACTCAGTCAAGCCCAATATTTAATAGCCTTCGTTCGGCTTTTCAGTGAAACAATCCCTCCGTTTAGTCTTCCCGCATAATTCAAAACCATTTGGATAAAGTTGTTTTGACTCATTATATGAATCTGTATAGTATATGAATCCATTGTGTGTACGAACTGCTGAATATTCATATTCTAAAAACATTCTGATTGGTTTAATTGATCTGCCTAGGTCTTCTAGGTAGAAAATAAAGGCTTATGAAAGACGTTTATGAATAAATTATCAGGTTGTCCGGGGTCTGTGTGGTCGGGTTTACCATGGGTGTACATACCAGTAGGGAACAGCCGTGATTTTCTCAGAAAGTGGAAAGCTAGCAATCAACGAACAGACCCAGGAGGGTCTAAATACATAATATCAATTGAGCTGACCACTTTAGCAGATTTCGAGCATACAGTGGATGAGAATTGTTTTATAGGTGAATATCTCTTCATGAATATGCACAATAACCTATATAATTTATACCACATTTATATGTTTAATTTTGTTAGGTGAAAATCACTGATCTCACCCCCGGACCCCTTTGTGATACCATATTTGTGATACCCTAGTCATTGACATGGTTGTGCTACACTTTAACTATTTACATTAACCTCTAACATAATGTATATATTGATATGTTATGCTGAACATTATACTCTCAAAGAAAGTTTACATAATTTTTTTAAGTGTTATTTTTTATATAATGATTATGAAGTTTAATAATTCTTTTTTAACCCTTCAACAGGGAATATAAAAAACATTAAATCACAAAAAAATAACATGAAAAGGATAATTATTACATGCAGAAAAAAATATGTTATCGTTTTATTAACTTGCCCCAAACAAATCTAAAAAGAATACAAATTAAAACATGTTTATGTACGTTATATTTGACTCAACACCAGGGGAGATTTAACTGTATAGGTTTTTGGAACAACATGCTCTAAAAAATCAGAAGATGATTTTCCGGATTATAGCTGTGTCAGCAGGGTCTTTTGTTACCCTATAAATCGGATTAAAGTTACAGCCCTGATCAACACTTGAATAATTCGGAAATGCTCGGCCGTTTGCCGCAGTTGTAGAAGCACTAATGAGTCATGGTTCAGTGCACCTAGTTTAATCCTTGCTGCAGCGGCGTCCAGGGGTGATGGATGCAGTGTTATCTTATATATTCCATGTCCTTCCTATTTGCATCATTGACTTCCATATTTGCCTCGATGCCAACATTTCCTCTTCACCAAGGCAAATAACACCATAGTTTGAGCCCTGCCAGACTTTGGTGGTATTTTCTTTCATGGGAAAAAGAGCTGAGAGTATGGTGAACTTGGATGGTCTTGGAATTGCTTCCTCTTAGTACTTTTTCCAATTATGGGCATATTGGTCTTAATCAGGGCGAGTGTTTCCCCATTAGAATGATCATTGATGGCCTAATTGGGCCAACTAATTGTAACTGGTTGTTTGATTTCTTCAGTTTGGCGTTGATCATTAGGAAGTAGAATTTGGATTTATGTTTGTTCGTTTAATTTTGGTTACTTTTTAATTACTTTTATGGTTACGGATTTATTTCTTTGACTTTCATGAAATATTTTGTTACATTTAGTTATTTCTCTACTTGCATCCGCCATTTTTGTTTCTGAGCATTTTTACATCATAGTGTAACAATTATGGCAGATAGACCAATCACCAATAACATTGTAAAATGGTGCGCTTCGGGCATATCGGCCCTCTCAGGTTTCTAAAATGAAGTGTTCAAATATCACACACAACTTATTTCCTCTGATGAGTTCAAATGAATACAGTTGTGCTCATGCACAGGAAGATTTTTCACCCCTCCCCCCATGTTCTGTGAAATGAAAAATACCTCTCATCTGGAAAATGGAAAAGAAATGCTTGACTTTGGTTTAGCCATGTTTTTTTATTTAGTATTTGACCCCCAGACTCCTGTCACTATTCAAAACTGGGGGGATGGGGGTAGTGGGCCTGATGACGAGGGGGCCTTCGTACTCGACAGAGGTCAAGATTTCTAAGGTATATTGTCATAGTGATATGATATTGTGACTGGTATATGGGGTGTTCCCTGCCCTTTGGGAAAAAAAATACCTTTCCCATGGATGCAGAATGGGGGTATTATTTATAATATTCAACCAACTATCCTGATCCAGTAACTGTCCTGATCCAGTCACTATCCTGATCCAATCAGTTTACTGATCCAGTCACTTTCCTGCTTTTGACAAGTTGTATCTGGTTGTTACTTGTGTAGAGTAGGGGCTGTATGTTATAGGATACAAATATAACAATGGACATAGTTTTGCCACTTTTACTTAATAAACAAAAGTAACAATAGGTAACAATAGACTTCCTCAAACAAAATTGTGGCTCTGTATAGATGCATATTCTACATGTCATGTGTGTATAGTCTTCCTGGAGAAGGGGTATATTCCATGTTTGCTGTCCTCACCTTCCCCCACTCCATGCCTGTTCTAGATCCCGCCCCCTCTTTCACTGTCTTATACTGGTCTCTATACTGTCTAGCTGCTTTGTTGGCTACAACGCCAAAGACCGAGTAACCTATGCAATCAAGTTGGCATCTGTGTGTGTGTGTGATGTGACAGATTGCTTGTAACCATGGTACCTCAACAATGACATGTTGGATCAATGTCATATGTTACTGGTAGATGCCCCATTATGAGTAGATGTACCCTATAGTTCTTGTTGTCCATGACATGGTTTAATGAGTGGGCTGCATGGGCTTAAAAGTAAAATTCTAAAAAACGTCAATAATTTTCACCACGGTATGTCTGATCTGCTTCATACTTGGTGAAGTGATGCAAGCTCATGAGTGGTACATTGTCACATGACAATGGAATTGGGTCTAATTAATATTCATGAGTGGGCTGGCTTAATGCTTAGTCACTCAAAATAGCTTATAAACATGAAATATTAAAAACGTATATTGAATTACTCTCATATTGAACTGGTAGATTCTCCATGCTTAGTGGATGAGCCCTATTATTTTTGTCCATGATATGAATATTAATGATTGGGCAGGGGGTCACAGTATTTGTTTTTACGTGCCAATATTTCTGCAACTGTAATTCTGATCACCTTCATGATTGGGATAGTGATGTAAATGATGAGAGGTACGGTACATTGTCACTTGGCAATGCAATTTAATCTCATTAATATTCATGATTGGGTGGGGCTTAATGCTAAATAGATCAAATGAATATATATATAATGAATGTAATGTATTACTGTCATATCCAACTAGTAGGTGCTCCATGATTAGAAAATGTGCCTTTAATATTGTTTTTTGTTGTAAATGACATGAATATTAATGAGTTGGTGGGGCTTATAATAACAATTTTAAAATGTCAATTATATCTTTGCAACTATGTATGATCAACTTCATATTAATAATATTAATATTACACATTTATATAGCGCCTCTTAAAGCCACAGCTTGCCAGTGGCGCTTTACAGTGTATTACCCCTGGTCATTGGTAACTTGTCAAACCCACACACAGAGTGTGCACGTATCAAACTGTACGCTCCAGACACACCGTAGTGTTGTGATGTTTATATGATGAGTGGTACATTGTCACATGACACTATAATTTCATTAATATTCACGAGTGTAACTGTTTGCCTGATCAGCTTGGTTCTTGGTACTGCAGTGTCTGTCAATAAGTACATCATGTTCAGACATCATTGGAACCACTGAACCTTTGGCTTTTCTGGCTCACCTACCTAATTCAGCATTACAAAACTTCTGTTGAGGGTGGGATATGCTGCACATGCACCCATATGATGTCACCACCGGTAGAGCCACCGCCATCAGAACCACCAGAAACAGGCACCTCTCCTCCATTTTACTGGTTGTTTCTTTGGGAGAAAAAACAATATGGCATCAAAAATAGCACACAATGCTTATCAAAGTGGAATCAAATCAGTAGCATGGTGGGGCATTGGTGGCACATTCTCCTATTTTTGGGAATCCCCAGATTCTGCCAAAACAATGAAGAGGTCTAAATAACTGTCCCCTCCACACTTTAAAAATCTGGTGGCAATCATCACTTAATCGACAGCCCTGGAGATTTCTTTATACAAAATCTTTTGATCTAAATTAAGCCAATAGGACGGTCACCTCACAATGTTAAAACTGTATACATGCATAACACCTCTTTGAAGATAGTATGATCAATGCAATCAACATGTTGCAACATATTCTGAGTGCCCAGTTTCAAAACATAATTGCCCCCTCAATTCCAATATTATAGGCAATGCCCCCTCAAGTCTAATACTACAGTCAATGCCCCCTCAAGCTCAATACTACATGTATAGTCAATGCCCCCTCAAGTTCAATATTATAGACATTGCCCCCTCAAGTTCAATACATTGCCCCCTCAAGTTCAATGCCCCCTCAAGTTCAATACTAAAATCATTGCCCTCAAGTTTAAAAGTATATTTATTCAGTACCTACATAATTTTAAAACTGTACCCAATGCCAACCAACCCATCCCCTCCCCAAGTTTAAAACTTCCCCCCCAAATTTGGTAACAAAAGGCCCCCCTGGTTTAATTAAATCATGCAATACCCTCAATGTGTTGCCCATATTAAAAAGCTAACTATAGTAATTATGTCACTCTAAAGTTTATAAACTTTAATCACTTGCCACCTCAAACTGTTCCTGTCATCCATGCCCTACTCTCAGTATTAGCCCTTATCAAGCATATCCTCTTACTGTTCCTGTCATCCATGCCCTACTCTCAGTATTAGCCCTTATCAAGCATACCCTGTTTAATACTGTTTCCCTTTGCAGTTATGCATCAATTTTAACTCATTATTTGGGCCTGATTTTTTAGGCATCCACCCCCACATTTTTATCTTGCCCTCACTTAATTGCCCTTCCCCCAGATTTTTTTAATCAGTGTCCAAATTAAAAGTGCTGACAAAGAAAATACAATATTTTGAGAAGTTGGTAAACGATGAAAAACGATGGTAGATGTTGACCTAAAGATCAGGAATAAACTATTCACTATGGACCTCAGGAATGACAGCTAAAGGAACATTAAGTTCTCTGGGTGATTTTGTCGCCATCTGAGACTTTTAACTGCATTCAAAGAAACAGGTGATGGCACACATTTGAGCCTCTGATTAATTGTAAATCTAAAAATGTATCCTCTTGGGCATAACATCCAATGGCATTTCACTGCTTAACTACCAAGCCCTACTTAGTTATGTTAGATTATAGAGATGCAGGGCATTTTTGTTCAAATAGAGAGATGATTGTCTGAAGCAATGTGTATATGGATTGTAAAAATCTAAGTTAATTGTCAGTTGATAAAACTTCAATACCCAACCAAATCACTGAGAGCCAAGGTTCTGGGGAGATGCTTAGAGGCTCAAATGTGAGAGTATTCGCCCCACACCATTGGGCCCACAAACAAAAAATCTTATAGACCCCTAGCTTGGAGCTGCCTAGATTTGTAAACCTTTAATAATTCTATTGCCATGTATTTTTTTTTTCTGCAATTTAAACTGTTTATGAAAGAAATAATTTGAGGTAAATTTGCTATCCACCCACCTTAGTAGTAGAGTTAAATAGAGACCATGCCTACCCTCTAACCTGCCCACTCCATGTTACAGAGACTCAACCCTAGTCACGCTACTGCAGGCACACCAACAACAATACTTCAATATTACCATTATTTCATTTGCCATTTGCAACAAACAAATCTGTTCAGAATGGAAATTAAATTCATGTTTATGGAACCTATTTTATCGGCTTGGGCAAATTGCGCATTTCACATGCCCCTGACCAAATTTAAGGGCGAAAATCTATTAATTTATCCCTGTATATGAACATGATGAATACAATTAACTGCAATGTCCATCTCAACAGCTTTGATATATGAATTACAATAGATACAGCTTGATCAAGATTCGTGGTTAACATTAGAAGTGGGATGATATATACAACTGCCTTGGCTAATGCTATTAAGTATATATACTTCCTATATGCAACCAATCTGCTGCAACAGCTGGCCCCTTCACATCTTTAAATCATGATGTAATATTAATGTGACATTTAATTGTTTCCTGCTGAGATGATAAGCTATGAATAATACACTTTCATTAATACTTACACTGCCACCAAAATTCCTCTTCTGGATAAATCCCTCCAAATCAGCAAGATATGGTGCTTCTTTAAAAATAATAATAATAATAATACTTCAATAAACAGATGACAGAAAACACTACACATGGATTGGCTGATCTATTTTTTTTTCTTCCTGGCTACAACGTTCCTGGTTGATCATGGAAGACTTCAATAAAATGTCCACTCCGCATTTAGACAGTGACCTCGTCTTACTCAGCTACATGGCCAGTTAGACTTCTATATTGACATGCAGGCTGTATACCGGTGTCAGGTTCATACCAGGAGTCGCCTATGCACCTCTATGTCCCTTTCAACCTGATGTCATATACTAGTATGGTCTCCAAAGAGTAATAGTATCAGACTACCTGTCACAGCTAAAAGTTTTATCAGTAAATTATAACTGCATTAAAGCTCCCGTGGTATTAACCTTGGTATAATAAAATAATGGAGATATATTGTTAACACTGGATAATACTTTGGAATCATTGTTTAAGTTTAAGACAGTGGGGGAAACCAGTCATAGAAGATCTGATTGAAAAATTCATGAGTGAAAAAATAACCAAAGGAAGTAAAAAAACAAAACATAGCAAGATCAGAATAACTATGTTTGTCATTTTGCCAAGAATTGGCTAATTTATGGGATCTTTTTAGTAATATGATATCTTAAAGGCAAACAATTCATGCCCCGATTATGCTAGAAATCTGTTAGACTGGTCAGCTCATTTGCTGTTATCTATTGAGCTTTGACCAATCATCAATGTCATGGGGATGTCTGTGAAATGCATGTTGTGGCCAGAAGTGTATATATCTTTAAATGAAGAATATACCTTCAA
>JAODFY010208107.1:0-10565 GCA_027580055.1 Paracaudina chilensis | reverse complement strand
GTCCTTTTTCAGTGATGTACGGTCCTTTGTGTAGTGATGTACGGTCCTTTTTGTAGTGATGTACGGTCCTTTGTGTAGTGATGTACGGTCCTTTGTGCAGTGATGTACGGTCCTTTGTGCAGTGATGTACGGTCCTTTGTGCAGTGATGTACGGTCCTTTGTGTAGTGATGTACGGTCCTTTGTGTAGTAATGTACAGTCCTTTCTGTAGTGATGTACGTCCTTTGTGCAGTGATGTAGGTCTTTTGTGCAGTGATGTACGGTCCTTTGTGCAGGGATGTACCGTCCTTTGTGCAGTGATGTACGGTCCTTTGTGTAGTGATGTAAGGTACTTTGCTTAGTGATGTACAGTTCTTTGTGTAGTGATGTACGGTCCTTTGTTTAGTGATGTACCGTACTTTGTGTAGTGATGTACAGTACTTTGTGTAGTGATGTAAGGTCCTTTTTCAGTGATGTATGGTCCTTTGTGTAGTGATGTACGGTCCTTTGTGTAGTGATGTACAGTACTTTTGTGTAGTGATGTATGGTCCTTTGTATAGTGATGTACGGTCCTTTGTGCAGTGATGTACGGTCCTTTGTGCAGTGATGTACGGTACTTTGTGTAGTGATGTATGGTCCTTTGTGTAGTGATGTACGGTCCTTTGTGTAGTGATGTACGGTCCTTTGTGTAGTGATACACAGTGCCTTTTGTAGTGTGTAGTTATGTACAGGCCTCAACAGGGACATGGCAAAATGAACCCTGGCTGCTATCAATTTTGATAGGCACCACAGCCAGTGAGTTGGGCATCATTGCCAAGGCACCACAGCCAGTGAGTTGGGCATCATTGCCAAATTTTATTGAGAAAAGAGGCACCAAAGGTCAACAACGATCATTTGTTTACGAGTTACAAAGTTTTATGCATAGACCATTAATTTTCACTAAATAACATAATAGCATTTCTAAAACAGCCAATGACGTAAGAATGTGTACATAATTCCTGATAGCAAAGTGATATAATTTGGCACAAATGATTAGTCCAAAATTAACTCAGAAAGTCCCTGAAGTAAATGAATCTTTTTCTTTCCTCAAAGGTTGCACATCACAAAACTTCTGCGTTCCATCAAGGATCCGGAGGCTACCATCGCAATTCAGAAAGTGGACCATGCCTTGACAGAGTGGGCCCACGTCTTGGGCTACTGCCTTGCGGCCGAGTCCCCAAAACTCAAGGAGAGGAATAAAAAAGTTGTGACCAAAAGTTTCCACGGTGCTGGCCTTGTCGTTCCAGTCCAGGGTGATGTTGGCTACAGGGATCTCCCCGAGTCTGATGGTAAGTTCCCTCAACTTTTTGCCCTTGATACAAATATTTCAACAGGGTTAGCTATTGACAATATTTGGAGAAAATGGGGTTGCACTATTCTTTTTTTAATCATATCATGCACAAATGTAATCTCTGAAGTCTTGATGGAGTATGTATGTCTATAGGTATGTATATCTGTAGTATCTATATGCTACTCGACGCAAACAGTAATTTGTTGTTTAGAGGATTTATTCTTGGTAATATAATTGAAAATGAAGCATTTTTATCCAGTATTTTATGATATCATATAAATTGCATAACAATTTGCACTCGCAACTGCGGGATTTGAGACTTGTCGGTAATCTTATTATTGAAGTCGCACTGATACACACAATAACTATAGTAAAGAGTACAACCAGAATCAAGGCACAAGAGAAGCAAGAGGTAAAGATAGACAAAATACTTATTGATTGTTACAATATTTGGTTGTAATTGGTGGTTATTCTCATTGCTAATTCTAAACTAAAAATTATGTTTGCAAATTCAACAATAACAGTCGCACTTCTGAGGTGAAGGCAAGCAATATGGAGTTGCTGTGAATCTCAGTAGAAGTAGAAGAGTAGAATTGAGTAACTCCGTTATGGGGTCTTGACATCTGTTATCTTGACAGAGATTTCACTATGAGAATGCACAAAGAGGCAATTTTATTAACACTGACCAATGATTTGGTACAATTCTGTTTACCCAGCCAACCTGAAGAAGATGTTCAAGAAGATCATCGAAGCCAAGACGGACGAGGAGAGGACGGCGTTATTCGAACCCCTGCAGGAAATAATGACCTACGTTCAGTTTGCCAACGATGAGTGTGACTATGGGGAGGGGTACGAGCTGGGGATGGATCTGTTTACGTTTGGCGACACCATTTTTCATAAAGCTATCTCCAATCTGCTCCCGTTGGCCTACCACCTCCTGGATCGATCCGAATTTGCAGAAATATTAGAACTTCACCTCAGTGACAGGAAAAACACAGACTTGAGTCAGCTTGTGTTATGAGAACATCCGAAGGACTTGGGGAGGGTAAACTGGTCATATTTTTGAGCTTTGGAGGCCATGCATCGTCGAGAGGTAGACAGCGTGGATGAGGGCAGAGAAAGAATTCTATCAGCAGAGCTAGCAGTTACTATATAAGAGAAGTATGCCAACAAACATTTAACCAAAAAACCCCAATCTGGTCATTACATCTGGTCATTCTTTTTGAGCTGGAGTTATGACAGTGTCAAAGCTGTGTGTTACATTCATAATAAAGATATACAAAACAATTCATTTCATTAAAAGAATAGTCCAGTCAAAACCTTTGAGTTCATGGTGTAAAAGAGGAGGATAAACTACACTCAGTGGTGAAAGTCCCATTGCAATAGCATTTCTTGTTGCTGAATTAGGAATGTTTGAAATCAGTTCGCATTTGTTATGAATCTGGCAACATTTATGACATCACAGGTGCACATCGAATCCAGAAGAGATTTTAATTTTAAATTAAGTGTTTTTTTTCTTGAAATATATTATCGATAGAAATAGAACTTTCAAGCAACAACTGCTGTACAAACATTTTTAAAAATTATTACAAACCTTTGGCATATCATTTCAGATTTATAGGGGAGGAACACATAACAGACTTTTCCAGCCCAGTTGGGGGCTGGTGACATCACAAATGTGGCCAGATTCTTAATCTAAATTAAAAATAAATTCAAAGTGATATTTAAAGCAATATCTCAGCATCTAGTGGTTCAGTGACTTGGCAGTTTGGAAAAGTCACAAATAGAGTCGTTTATTTTGGTCAAGGGAGGAATCATAAGTAGTAAAACCTGCCAAAAATGAAGATTTTCCATTACATCAGTGACACAATTTGGAGACTTTGAATGAGCTCCTTCAGTCGTGATCATAGAATTAGGAATCTGTGAGTTACCGGTGTCACCAGAAACTCATGTTTATTTGCTACTTGTAACCGTACATCGCCTTTTAAAACTTGCCATCAAGTAACAAATGTTTCAATTTAAAATAATTTGGGTGGAAGTAACAACATATTTACCATGTTGATGAATCTGTAAGATAATATACATACATACACAAAAATCACTCCGAATTTCAAGAACTTTTGGGTAGCTTTAAGATTGATTTCCAAAAAGGGAAATGAATTGCAGAAGAGGATGGGAGATTTGGGGGGGGGGCAGAAGGGGGGGGGAGTTGTAAAATAAGTGCTGTGAACAGAGTAATGCTAAGAGTGGCAAATCAACTGGGAACAATCTTGTGTAATATTTGAGTTTCGTAATTTATAGTTTATAATTTAGCCAAGGTTAGAAGAGTTGTTTTTTGTACTGAAGTGGAGGCATTTAATGTCTTGTTCACAGCAGGGAAACTCCTCACCTGTTGATTATTTCTAAGCATTGATTAAGGTATTTACCGAATGAGTCATAAGATGGGTTGGTAATATCCTTAGTTACTTATAATCAGATGATTTGTTGAACATCTCACAAAACTAGCGGTAGGGGTCGACACCAACATTTGCTGTACATGTGACCTATAAATTGGTATCATGCCCAGAAAGAAATAAAGTATGAAGAATTCGCCATGTTGAAAAAACCTGTTGAGTCATGACTCGATTTGAGTCACTAAATTTGCTGTGAATTACTCGACTGGAGTCACTAATTCAGTGATTCAACTCTGGATTATATGCCCCTATTCCTTCTTTATATTAGTTGAAAGGGAATATAAGAGATTTGTGCTGAAAATCGCCAGAAAACCACACCAAATTCTTCTAGCCAAAATCGTTCACTGGATTTAGGCAAACGTTCATACATTGGCTGTTTTCAAAATGCTTGAGTATTATTCGTGGAATAAAAAACCCATCAAACATGAGTCTGGCTTATGAGTTCTATGATTGCCAAAATGAGCAGTGTCATTGTTTTACTTTTTACATGACAGACTACTGACTGAAGAGAACAGACAAAAACATATATTGTGGCTCCAATTCTCATATACTCTTTAGGAAGGACACAAATTCCATGCAAATGTCATCAACATATAGTAAGCTAAGTAAGATAAAAGCATGGTTATACATCAGGACAGATTAGCATCTCATGGTTTGAAGCTTTAATCATATTAATCTCATAGATTTTCCAATTTTATTGAAATCATATATAATAATATTATCTATCTCTATCTACTTCAGTTACAATCTTTCAATTCACCTCACATTTTGAATGTGTATATCATATACATTGACCATCATTCTGCCTATTTCACTTTTTCATTCATAAGGCATAACCCATCCAAAAATAGCATTGTGTAAAAGTCTGTAGGACTGTAAGGCATAGCTAGGTACATAGATATTTGTGCCTCGGGCCTCTTCAACGGCAAATGGTTCAATTGACTGTTGCTATGTCACCATTGAGCAGAGACACCACTGGAATAAGAATTAACTGGACATATTTTCCTGAAAAGGGATTATTTAATAACAAAAATTAATGGTTCCTTAGGTAGTGGTTGTCTGCAATCTAGCCATTATTAAATCTTACACAATCCCAAAATAATTCCAAGAAAATAATATCACAAAAACTTGTCTCTGTATAAAAGATACAGGCATTTGTTTTATTCTACCAATATTAATGTTACTGATTTCTCCTCTGAAATGTCAATGATTTACCCCCAAAAAAGTAACATCTTAGAGTCAGAGGATAGTAAGAATGGATCAGTGAAAACCTGCAGTAGTTAACAGACCTTGACAAAAGTGTTGGGACACTTATCATATAATTCCCCCCCCCCCATACAATGTTGTGTCCCAAAGAAATGATGTGACGTGAATAGAGAATATTAGTACCAGCATTGTACGGGTGAGTAGGGGTGTCTCAAGGATTTGTGTCATAAAGAAATGATGTGATATAAATAGAGAATATTAGTACCAGCATTGTACTGGTGAGCAGGGGTGTCCCAGATGTTTTTTACTTGAAGAACTGTGACATGATTAGAGATTATTATTATTACAAACATTGTAATGGTGAGTAGGGGTGTCCCAAGGAGTTTTTTACTTGAACTGTGACATGATTAGAGATTATTATTATTACAAACATTGTAATGGTTAGCAGGGCCAGGGGTGGACACCAAAGGGTTGTGTCCTAAAGAAAGTATGTGTTCAGTAGGAAACTTTATAGCTTGAAGCATTGGTGACTTAACCATGCAGAAGAGTAATGCAATTAAAGGTACATATTACTGTCCCCTAGCTTGTGGTGGAACCAGTGCTGTGCACACCATTTCAGGTCTAATAATCCATATATTGTGTACTTCATCAGCTTTATAAGACATATTGTAATTAAAAAGTTACAGAAAAATATTGTAATTTAAAATTTTGTAGTTAAAAAGTTATAACTACATTACAAGTTTGAAGTTCTGTATTTTATTATTGGTTTTAAGAATCTGTATTCTTCTTCGTCAGACTGAGAAATGTTGTAAATTAAAAGGTAAAAAATAATATTCATAATAAGTTGAATATCCTATATTTTTGATTGATATGAAGATGACCTTTCCTATGGAGGTTGATGTATTAAAAAAAATATAGGTTTAAGGTTGAAAAGGTGAATGAAGTTGAGAGAAGCTACAAAAGAAAAACAAATCACAACATTACCCTGTGTTCAGATTTAAATTCATACAGTCAAATTCATAGGCATATTGCAATATTTCATTCGGAAAACTGAAAAAAAAAGACCATGATTGTATAATTAAGTGGTAAACCCAGAGGCACCACTTTTCTGTGATACAGAAAACGGAAACAAAATCACAGAAATCAGAAGTTGATATCACAGAAATTACAACCTTAGGAAAGAAAGATATGGAAAATGGCAAACCTCAAAACATAATCACAGATTTCATTGTGGAAAATAAAATCAATAATTGGCCTTTGATGTACCAGAGTTGGGACGAATCGAAGGAACGCGCAAAAAGCATAACTCCCACCGTATCAGAAGTAAAAATTATTTGTAGTTTAACAATTCTCATTTTTTAAACAAAATGGGGAACAAAAACTTTATAAAAGCAAATAACATTTCACAAAATTGAACAAAATATGCTTTTGGCTAAACTATAAATCTGGTTATAAAATTACATTTTCATGTTTGTAAGTGTGTTCCAAAACCATTTAGTTGTTTGGAAACAATAACATCATTTGACCTTTATATGACCTTCATAGGGCAGGCCTTCATAGTTTCATACCATACTTTATGTATGAATGACAGAAATAACACGAAAGTAGAAAAGGTAATATACTCCAAGCTGAAAATTGGTATGTGAAATTATGAGATACAGTGAAATCAGGTGTGAAAATGAGATGTGTTTTTTATTAAACGGGTAAAAAATTGGATTTGTGTGGTTAATACATTCATAAAAACAATGAATGAATTTTGGCCAAGCTTTAAAATACTGCATATTTTACATTTTTTTTTTGTACCTTTAGTAAACAGCACTTATTTTTGTATTATGTTCATCCTCTCTTGAAATCACATAATTTTTTAAAATTAATTTTGGAGCTGATGTGTGTTATGTGCTGGTGTATTCTCCTCTGATGATAATTTTTATTTTCAACATACAGGTGTGTCTGCATGAATATTCATTAGGAATATTCCATCAACATAATAGGGTTAATCAATTTCTTTTATGGGGTAAAGATACTACAATAATAAAATTACATGATTGAAAATAGGCTGGCTCATTCAACAACGTTTGATACTATATATGTATGATACAATAAAATGAATGGCTTGCTAAGGCTATCAATTGATATGATTCCAGTATGGAAATCTTTTGTTTGGTAGTATTTTTGCAAGGAAAGGAAGTTTAATTACCATGATGCAGAGGTGTAATTGTTATTCATATCTTTATGATTTTAACCAATTAAATTGCTGGTATGATTGACTTTATTGAAATCTACAAGACGTTCAGTAGCTTTTGTCATCTTTGATTATACTGGTAATAAATTCTTGTGATTTTTTTTGCCAGTGAAATGATGCAACTTGTTTACAAATTTGAAAGTGAATCACTTTTATTTGAATTCTGATTGACAACTGAAAAATAATGTAATTCGGAATCATGAAGAGGGTGAGGGGACACAGGTTCATTTTTTTTCCCATCAAGGTTGAAAATTAGTTGTTTGGACTCTTAGAATTGGCAGATTTTTGTTGCCATTAATAGCAAAATTCAGGGTAGTATAATGATTACTTGCTAATGTGTTATTGTCATGCATTTGCTTTTTCATATATAGGCCTACCATTCTGTGATGCATTTCAAGAATAACTAACATCTATTGCAAAATAGATTCTCAGTAATTGTTATTTCAGTTGATTTTTGGTACCACATATGGTCTCTCTGGGTAAGTCTAGTAATATGAAAGATATCTGCTCCTTATTCCATGCATGCAGTTTCAATGTCTGTATTTAAGAAGCACTATATATGACCATAAACAAACAGAAGAGTTTCAACATTGAATAATTGTTGTCCGTTTCTGCCTTCCTGTCATGGTGTTAAATGTTTTGCAAAAGGAATTTATGTAATTATGTTGGCATGTGGATGTGTGTGTGTATCTTGCTCATATAAATCAGGGTTAACTTATCAGGGGAAAGTTAGACTTTGATATTTGTTTGTAAGTTGAACTTAGTAGAAAAACCCTTTTTTTTTATTTTGAAGAACTCAAAAGGTCATTTGAGGTCAACATTGGTAAAAAAAACAAAACAATTATCACAAGCTAACATACTTTAAACGGGGAAACTCGGATCAATCGTATATATGGTTTGTAAGTTACCCATAGTGTGTAGATGAATATCATTGTGCTTGAAGGTAATTTGAGTTCAACAAAGGTCAAACACTGAATATCTTGTAATCAATGATGCTAGATGATGAGTGGTACATTGTCACATGACAATGAACTTCCCCTCATTAATATTCATGAGTGGGCAGTGCATAATGCTAAATCGCTCAAAATAGCATATAGCCAAAATCTCAGAAACTATATAATGAATTACTGTCATATTGATCTGGTAGATGCTCCATGATTAGTACTGTAGATGTCCATAAATGTTTTGCTGTCCACGACATGAATATTAACAAGTGGGCAGGGCTTTCAATAAAATTCTTAAAATGTCAATATCATCACAACTAGAGATTGTATTGCTTTCAATTGGGATCAAAGGTCAAATCTAATAAAATTCAATCTATCTTTCTTGCTATCCATGTTGCATGTTGGATTTGAATATAAAAGTCATGAAGTTAAAGCACCTGTTGAATCATTTTAAATGTGTCAAACTGGAAATATAGTCATTATTCTGGGATTTGAAATGGTATTACAAAATTGCTGGACATTAGGGATGGAGTCACAAAGCTACCCTGTGCAAGTTTGATGCATGTTATTAACCATATTATTTAACAATGATCAGCAATGAATTTGGATCAATTTCATATATGTATGTGTGGTATATCAGTTGTCAATATGCCTACAGTGCCTCTCTGGGAAATCAGACAACATATATACACAACATCAACTCCTGCCCCATCAGGAGCAGCAGTTTTCTTATTCTTCATGGAATCAACAGGTTACTATATGTATGTATGTATGTATTTTTTTGGGAGGGGGGGGGGGTCAGCTTCTTTGTTTTGTGGCAATTTGGATGAGTAGTAATCCTCTAGCTGTAACTGATGTACTGGACCATGGATGCAATTTCATTTCAGTTACTTTTTTCTTCAGGAGTTTTTCAAAAACGTGGCTATATTGTATCAGCATGTGATGCTGCACACTGGGTGTGCTGGGATGGAGGTATGATTCAGTACTGATCAGATGACAGATATATTGACCTTTGCAAAGCGGTACTTTACGCCAAATTTCCTAAATACCTGGGGAGTCAATGCCGTATGGCTCGGAGATCAGCTTACCGTCGTATACTGCATCTATTCACAACCTCCCAAGGGTTTCTAGTAGTGTGCTTAAGTGTACGGCGAGATTGTAGCCCATCTTCAACGATTTGCATACACCAATATGTCAAGAAGTTATAAGAAATTACTTAATTGTGTGGCAAGTCGACAAATTAATGTTGTCATTCCTGGCCCATTCAATCAGTTCCATTTAGATTTGTGCCCGTGGAATACTAGCAAAAATGGGCTTTCCATTGTTCTTGTAAATGTTGCTTAAAATTCTCAGAACTTGTCCATCCATTTCTGGACATTTTGAATCCGCCAGAAGCTGACTGAGCTCCTTTGGCCCCCCTTTGGCCAGACCAGTGTTCCAATTCTTGCATTTCATGACAAAAAATAAGGTGATAATGATGAGTTGCCGATGGCGTTGACTGTAGCAATCGGTTCTATTCCACACCCGGACAATTTCCCCCGGCATTACCCCCTCTTCCCCTGGGGGGGGGTGTCGTCCAGGGGGTCCGGGTGGGGAGGCGTCTGTGGGTCGCGTAGCAATCACTGTGGTCATGATCATTGCCCCTCTGGCCTCTGGTGACTGGTGAGGCACTTGTTGCGTTGTCTTCCCCTTTAGTAAGAGGCTCTTACTCCAATCACTGAAGGTGCCTTATATTTTTCCTGCTAAAGTAAGAGATGATTTTAATAGCAATATTGAGTAGGCCTAAATGTGACTGATTTTGCCTGATCTTGTGAGTTCTTGGTTTTTTGCCCGATCAATTTTAGCATATTTGAAAATGCAGAGTGGTCACACTGTCCATACATCCTCGATGGCTCAATTAGAAGAACTAACAAAATGACGAATGCATTGCTGAGATCAAAGCCATTTTTTAAGCTGACGCCAGCGTTAAGCATTTCAAAGCAGACCAAGGTAATTATTTCTTTGTGTGATTTAACTAACCTTCTTACTTCTTATTAGCTTTTGAGATGTCGAAATAGGCTTGTGTTTATAATATAGTGAGGTAATGTACGTTTAGGCATAGGCCTATGTGCCATTGAAGTTAGTGTTAGGGCCGATTACACGAAAATGTGAATATTGTCGGCGGGTACTGCCTTATATAATGGTGGTGGCTATTTACCCGACCATCGGTCAAATAAGCAGATCATTCTTGCTTATTCGTCCGACAATCTGTTGAATAAGCACGACTGCTCTGCTTATTTGACCGATGGTCGGGTAAATAAGCAGAGCAGTTGTGCTTATTCGTCCGACGATCTGTTGAATAAGCATGACTGCTCAGCTTATTTGACCGATGGTCTGGTAAATAAGTAGAGCAGTCGTGCTTATTCGCCCGAC
>JAODFY010207887.1:0-10566 GCA_027580055.1 Paracaudina chilensis | reverse complement strand
AACTGAAAACTAAGTACTGATGAAATTATTGTTAAACATGAATGCTCAGTAACATATATACTGTACCATGGTTCTCAATGAGGCAGCCTTGTGCATCCCTACACCGTGGTTCTCAATGAGGTGGCCTTGTGCATCCCTACACCATGGTCCACGATGAGGCGGCCATGTGCATCCATGGTTTTAGTGACTAGCCCCACCAGGCATGGGTTGGTGGGGGAGGGGTTAAGCCAAAGGATATTAATGTGATGATTTCCAGTCCTCATTTAGGGATATTTTGCAATTAATTGGAGTTAAAATATGCTCATTTGTTAAGAAAGGATACAAGAAAATATGCTTCCAAAATGACAATAATGAAACGTTATGTTACTAATACAAAGAACTTGTGTACATTTTTTTGTATGACTAAGGACAATTAGTGACTACGGACAATTAATGATCCATCGCTGTTCTATGAAGTAACCACTCAATGAGTAAGCAAGTCTTTACTCAGTGGCTACCCTTAGTGCTTGAGCTAAGTACTGTAACTCTAATAATATAGCTTCAGTCCTTTCGAGTTGTATAGGAAAACCAACTGCAATTATCGTGAACAATCCCCATAGATTATTACAAATTGTGCTGGAAAAATATATGCTTGAAATTCAATTTGGCAACCTAAGATCATTTGTATTTTTTTCAAAGTTTCTGAACCACAGTGACATTTCCCGGATTTCT
This sequence comes from Paracaudina chilensis, assembly GCA_027580055.1. Lineage (NCBI taxonomy): Eukaryota > Metazoa > Echinodermata > Holothuroidea > Molpadida > Caudinidae > Paracaudina > Paracaudina chilensis. The sequence continues at coordinate 9,855 of JAODFY010207887.1, read as the reverse complement.
TGATGGGGTTGGGAGGTACAAATGTCATTGATTGCCACACTGGCACACTGGAGGAGGGGTCAAAGGGGAGGTGGTGTCCACCTGGAAAAAATTTGTTTATGAAAATGGTGCTAGCATTTAAATCCAAAATTGGGAAGGACTTCCAACAGGGGGACATGTTACATTCCTTCTGGTGTATGCTGGTTTAGCGATATGGTGACTTTACAGGTGACATCATCTCAGTAGATATATTCTTGCAACACACTAAATCATTCAACTGACATCAGAATGTGTCAAAATGCAACTTGCATGCATACAGTACTACATGTAGCTACTGTAAAATGCCACTATGGGAATTTTGGTCTTGCTTGGGGAAATTAATTTTCCGTTTTCTAGAACACTAAATTCCACTTTACAAAATGACATTCCCGTTTTTTTTCTAAAATGTTATCTCCCATTTTCTAAATTTGTCTTGCCTGCATCATCTATAGGCTTATTGCTACATTATAGCCATACAATTTATGTACTGTGATTGTTTACTATGGCATTGCAATCAGCATCCCCATGATTGATGAAAAGCTGTACTATGTGTCTGAATGGCCTTCCATGAGATGCACATTAGCAGCCATATTTGACCGACAAAAACACTAGTGGTTTTCAACATTTGACCAGGGCCGTAGCAAAGGATCTTTCTTTGCATCAAACTCCGTCAATAATCCTGTGCATAAAAAAAAGTTTGCCAACCTCTCCCACATCAACCATAGGATTTGAGTAACATTAAAAGTTTAATGGCAGAATAAGTCAGGGAAATACAACAGGATTTTACTAGTTACATAGATGTTCACTTATTTCAACCAAAATGTATTATTTGTATTTTTTAAATATTTACTTATGAAATTTTATGAAATTTCAATATATTTTCTCATATTTTTATAACTTAAATAAATACTGTATACAGTATATAGTCCCTAACCTCGCTACAGTATATGACAATCAATAGCACCATGCTGTAGTGTTGTCCACATACTCAGCTTCAAGCCCTCTCATTACTACAGTGCATATGAATACTACACATAAAACAAACTTGTGATCAATACATACATGAAAACTACAATCTACACAACTGGCCCACCCACACAACAGGAAAGACAGAAAGTGACACTTTCTTTGAATGATATTAACACTCATAAAAACTTATATTTAGCCATGCTTCCATTCGACCTTTATTAACTCCCATGATATTGCATAGTTATATCATTTTAGACCAGGTTAACAACAGTATATAGGTAGTGGCTTCAGCAAAAGATGTTTCAGTGAGTCAAACTTATCACAATCTGATTAAGATTGACAGCTTATAGGTTCTAGTATAAGTTCAAGTACTGTATAAGTTCTAGTATGATTTTTAGTATACACTGAACAACTCACAAATACTCAGGTTGGATAGAATTTAAACTGTCATTCCATGCTACAGAATGTCCCGGAAACTCACCATCCCTTCACAATGTAAACATTACCAACCCATGATGATCACATTCCTTCGATGTGACCTCTGTTGACCTTCCATGAATGAGTCACCTTCACCAGGTCCTTGCAGCAGAGGTATACCATGATGGGGGTTTCATCAGCCATGTTGTGCCAGGCCTCAATGTTTATATATGGCATAAAATATATAGTGATATGTTACACAACCAGTTTCAGAACAGAAATAAAGCAGTATATTATTTAAGAATTCTGATCATTGTCCACAAGACAAAGTCTAGCTTGGCAGTTTTTGGTGGCCTTCCAATCAATCATTGGGTTGCCCTTAAGTAGAATATTGATACTGTTTTGATCAGTATAAGATGTGTTATTCTAAGGAATATAAAATGCAACAAAACAATGGAATTCCATACGTAACAGAGCATATATGGTATATTGTATGTGTGTTTGTCTGCAGGGCGACCAGGTATAAACATCAGTATATTTGGTAGTTTCAGACACTTGCTTATTCCTAACACTGTAAAGGCAAGCTTTTTCATAGTTGAAGTTTTCGGAATGCTATGTCTAAAATGATATCATATGTCAGATGCTATCATTGTTATATGATCGTTTTTATTTGTTTAAATATAAATGAGGAGTGCCAGCTTAAAACTAGTGAAATGAAGAAAAATTGTAAAAATGACCAGATTGTTTTTAATTTTTGAAATATTACCTTGATGGTAGGATGAGGCGTAGCGATGAGTTTCCTCATCTTCCAAACAAACTTGTTTTTCAGGTAGGCTGCTCCCATAGTGGTAAACTATATGCAGTTCACTAACACTCTGGTGTTACTGCAATCAATGATGTCACCAAAATGCTTATAAAAACATTGTTAACCAGTCAGTGACCAGTTCCTTGGTGTTACTGCAATCAATGATGTCACCAAAATGCTTATAAAAACATAGTTGACCAGTCAGTGATAAGTTCCTTGGGGTTACTGCAATCAATGATGTCACCAAAATAAAAACATAGTTAACCAGTCAGTGATCAGTTCCCTGCTGATTATATTTGATTATTTTTGATACATATTGTTCTATTATCTTAGTGTACATTGCATAAATGTCCAATACCAATATAAGTAATTCTTCCAGCATGTGACTAACAGGACGTCCTTAATCTATTTGTGCCAATCATCCCAGTGGACATAAATGTTGTTAAACACTATCCTTTCAACATAAATTCACACTTCAGATGTTAATGTATGCAAACTAGTAATGGTCGGTTTGGATGGTACAAATTAGTTAACATTGTTAACACTGTATGATTTCCAACAACTATAACCTTATAGGAATGAAGAGAAGATCACATTACTCCAGTCACGATAACATGTAACATTCAAAGACCATTTATTAAACTGGAATATCAAACCATAAACTGATAATCATATCCTCACAGTAACCACATCAACTGGATTATCGGGACTCCATTAACAAAGCTGATAATCAAATCTGCACAATCCTTTACAAACATTTGCTTTGAAATTAAATGAGTTCTTGTAATACCTGCATCAACATGTTCAATATACTGTACGTGTTTAATCCATTGCCAGTTACTGTAGCTGTACTTTTCACAGACGCCTCCGTCATATCCAGCACACAGAGATTTTCAAATTACATGTGACGAAAACAACGGTTCACATTAAAATAAATAATTCCCTTTAAAATATCATCTTTCCTCATTCTCAGAACAATGTTTATATTTTCCTTTGGCTAACCACGAGGAATCGACCAACCGTTAACTGATGAGTTCCAACGCAATCTGACAATATTAACCACAAGACTGTGAGAAATGACAAAAGACTTTTACTTTCGGACTTGCATCACTACTACTCTTAATTAATGTGCAAAGTTTATGAATCAAATTTCTAATCAGACAGATGAAAATGAAACTTCTATTTTAAAACGATGTATATTCATTCAGCGTGTATCTTTTGTTTCTCAATGGTCCTTCAAAAGCCAATGTTGCAATTGTTTTTGTAATTAGTTATTAGTTAATCATTTTCTTGTTATTGCACAACTTCAGATTAGAGTATTGACTAATTATTTGTGAGATTCACAGAAACAGTATGTTGCTGATTATCATTCATAACTGGATCAATCCCCTTAATCTTTACGATTGCATAAAACTCTGTAGTTCTTTGTAACTGTGACCTCTTCCTAGTAAGGCTAGGTAGTAGTTAAAGGGGCAGTCAAACCTTGTTTTGGAAATTTAGGCTCTTTCAAGTAAAAGCTTTGTAGAGTTAGCTATCAGTTAGCTGTGTAGTTCAATGCAGGCTGTCACACACTGGTTCTCAAACATCCACTGTTTATACTGTTCAACATGGATACCTCTATGCAAGAATATACACCCTTTCATATAACACAAGAAATATATACTCCCAAGTGTTTGGTCCAAACACATGTTGGAATTAACACAAATAAAATACATTAACTACACAGTATTCCCTGTCCGATATTAAACAATTTAACATGTGCACATCCTTATAAGAGTGCTTCAATGAATGCAATATGAATGAATGTCCAAGAAAACTGAATCTGATGGTGGATTGGATAGATGTATGTTCCATCAGACTAAGACACCTTCTGCAATGTGTTCAACAATGTGCACATTACAGTCCATGTCTTAGCAGACACTTCAGAAACATTCACGTCAGCTACAGAGAAGTCACTCCTCTATTTGATTTTTAAGACTCTTCTACACAACACATTGAATGATACCTTTCGCAAAACCCAGATGTGACAAATTTCCCCTCACATAAGCACCATCGATGTTCCGTTCATGATGTCTGTAAACAGAACTGTTACCTGAATAATACGCAATGCACACAAGAGGGCCCAAGACACAGGACAGATGAAATGCTTAAAACACAATTTGAATAAAAGATACAGCAACACATTGTAGAGTAGACACTTGGAAGGCATACTCTTGCCATGGCAATTGTACTACATTGTCATGCACACTCATTTCAAAAGAGTTTTAGCAAATATGACAAATCATATCCGTTTCACCAAATATTATTAATTTGAAGACCTACATGTATAGAGTGAAACTTAAAATATCTCATTTCCGAGAAATAAAAAAAAACACTTCCATGGTTCATGACAACTTACACTGTACAGTAATCATTTTTTCCAAAAAAGACTCACTGAGTATCTGTTATGAAGTCATGGATTTGTTTTCATTTGATTAATATTCAATGGAAACTTTGCAATTGGATCTGTAATTCCCAGAGGCCATAGGGACAGATGATGTTCCTCTTTGAGGAAATTACAAAGTAGATTGCTCAGGAGTGATATGTCATTAATTATAGCAGACGGCAAGCATGACATAACAGATCCTAACACTCCAATCCTGGTAACAAGCATGACGTACATAGGCCAATATTCTCTCAGTTAAATCGATCTTGCCATGCCAATCCTGATACAACAGACAGCAAAGCATGACATAGACCAGTATTATTCTCAGTATGACTGATCCTGCGGGGTCTGATACATCCCGAAAGGGAGATCATGATTGTGGGGTCTGACCCAGATGTCCACACTCGCTCTTGACCCCCAGTGTCTGATCCCCCTCACTTACCCTGCTTGCATTCTCCAGTCTGCCTGGGCTAAGCCTTTGTGAAGTGCCTTGATCAGTGACTTTTGTTCACTGATTTGGCACTATATCAATCACATATATTATTACCCAGCGATGAATCCTTCGACTAATCCTTTGACAAAAGGAAGAGAAATCATCCTTACCTCCTGGCCATTGTCATCAACAAGCATTTCTTCATGGCTCTTCCCCTGCAAAACAAAACAAAAATGGTTCATTATACTTCCAGTAATGACTAGATGGACCTGGTAATTAATTCTTTATGAGTTTAATTAAAAAAAAGTTAATTAAAATAATGAAACAAGACAAAATAAAGATTTCATGAACCACAAAACCAAAAGGTTTAGTGGTTCCAATGCCATTGATGAGATTTTATTAACCTTAATCAGAAGTTTCATTGTAATATGAAAATGCACTTATTCACAGATGCAACTCTAGCAAGAATGAAGCTGATCAGACATACAGTTGTGAAGATATTGACATGTTAAAAAAATTTACTGAGAGCTCCACCCACGCATTAATATTCATGTCATGGACTAGGACTTGCATTTCTGGTTAATTTGTTAACCGGTTAATCGGTTGAGAAACTGGTCGGTTTCGTGTAACCCTTGATGCTGCGTGTATTTTCAAATTGTTGATGAGTTATCAGGAAATATGATATTTATAACCATTAAATAATTTTGTGATTGCCATCACTAGCGCTATAATTGCATGGTATAATTGTCAGGCCACATTTCATGCATTTAACATTTTACGAACCTCATTCTTATCAAATACATAGCAATATATTTGAAGTTAGGGAATTTTGGGTGATTACATTTCAAAGCAAATACAAGTTCAAATATCAACACAATTATCTGTAATAGTTTCGGTTCTTTGCATGTATTGTTAGACCTCAAATACTGTAGCCTACACTCATTACTAACATATTGTTACTCTGTACTATACTGTAATCCCAGTATATCCTTATGGGGTTTTCTGTACCTACTACTTTTTGCCCTACCATAACATTGTAATCTCGAATGCAATCAACCGCTGTAAACATAAATTTTTATTCTATGTAAAATGTTTATTTGCTCATTTACAACAACATTACTTGGAAATTTTTAAAAAATAATGTCGCAATTGGAAAGTTCATACCTTAAAACACTTTTTGTTGAATGTAATGTGCGATTGCCTCTTTAGAGAGAATATTGAAACGGATTTAAATAGTGGTGTGTGTGTATGTGTGCATTGTGAGCATGACATTAGGCAATAGGAAAGTCAACATGGGTTACAATGTTTTAAATGTGTTCATTCCTTCATGGATTCAAAGGCATTAATCTGGCCACTATCACAATTTCAAAGCAATGCATCTTTATATTAACTGACAATGAACTTGTTTCCCACACACAAAAAATCCATAATGTGATGAGTAAAGTGCAGTAATTGGTATACATACAATACACACAAGGAAATATGACATGCTGAAATGCTCAAGCCAATTATCTCCCATGACTGTATTGCGTAAATTGTGGTGAACATGAGCAAAGAAAAGAAGCCAAATTAAGCATTCAGCGACAAATTTAAACCGATTGAAGCTTCACTTTTCAAAGAAATACAAAATCAGGTTCGTGTGTATTTTTTCCTCTGTGTTTTTGTCAATAGGGTTCCAATTGCCGCCCACAGAATTTTATGAAGGCCTATTGTCACTCAAATGTTAAACCGGTTACAGCCCTATCATGGACAAAAAAGTTCAATATGCCTACTCAATAATATTCATGTCATGGACATCAAAAACAATAAGACACATCTTCTAATCATGTTGTTGCGATAATTGTGTTTATGAGCATGCCATCACATCAGTGAAATCACACCTACACATACAGTAACCACTAACCAATAATTAAAAAGTAATTACACTGTACAGTACAATTAAACCATTGAAGAAATGGGACATTTTTTTTTCATTCTTGATACAAGCCAAAACGAGTCTATCTGAATATTAGGTTTCTGTTTGTCACAGTGCTGGAAACAAAATACCAGGTTGGAACAATGTTTCAAAACAAAACATGGTTCAAATTATGAAAACTGTCACATGGAAAAATTGTAACCAATAACAAATTTGTAATATTTGACTGCTGTAAATCTCTCTTGTAAAATGAATACTGTTAATTGAATTAATGTGGCAATGTAAAAACACACATTACATAGTGAGGCAGTGAATCTGTATAGTACTGTATGCATGCACTAAGACTCATAGCAACTCTATTACCACTGCTAAGTATTGACCTATCCTATCATGTTACCACTAACTGTTATCGATTGCAGTTTCATTTTAGAAAATTCTTCTCAGTGAAATGCTTGGGGGAAATTTTTTGAATCGGAAGTGTAGCATAGGAAAAGATGAAAAACAACCAATACTTGAGGGGACACAGCTTTCTTAATTTATCACAGACAGTACACCTTGAAGGTGGTTCAATGTCCTATTAATTAGAAAAGCTTATGTAGGTCAGTAGGAGATGGTAAACCCCACAAGTGAGTATAGAAAAGGTGTGCTTATGTAGGTCAGTAGGAGATGGTAAACCCCACATGTGAGTTAATTTACTCGATGGAAATAATATTAAAATAATATTAATTGGTACAAAAAATAACTACCAATTTGTTTCGTTGAACATTACAATTTGCAAATGTGGTACTGTGTTACTACAATGAAAACTAGAACAATGGTTTCATTGAAATCCCCAACTGTGCTATTGTTATAGGCATTGGCTTTGTCCAGTAGCACTGATGAACTAATTCAGTATTAAAATGAGGAATTAAACTTTGGTTCCTGTCATTAAAAAAACAAAAACATGACCATCATTGGCAACTATTAGTGAATGCACCGGGTAGAAAAATCTGACCCACATATACTATACCTGTTGGGTACAGTGCACTGAAAAACTAATCTAAGCCATATTCAGCTATGGTGAATATTGTAAGCTATCAAATATTTGCATTGACAAAATGGTCATGGTATGTATGTATATGCTATCTAGAATTTCATGGGTTTCTATATATAAGACAATAGACATAGCATTTCCGTGTTAAAATTAGGCCAAAGGGAACATCAGCAGCTTGTAATAATAATAGAGGATCTATGACTGAGAGTTTCTTGCATGTTGTCATATCATTATTGTGATTTATTTTTGGTTTGTAATGATGATTCTGTTAAGTGTACGCTATTATTTATTAGCAGAATTTTTGGAAAACCCAATGAGCAATTATAGTTAGATTTTAAATATGGCATTGATTTTGGGTGGGGGACTTTTTTTCTGGCATCATGTAACATATGATAATGAATTCATGAAATTATTATTAGACGGAGAAGAAATGAATGGACAAATGATGACTACATGTATGGCTTCTTCCAATTTATTTGTCAATCATATTGGACATACAGCACACAGGTCAAACAAACCTATATACAATTTATTTGTCAATCATAATGGACATACAGCACACAGGTCAAACAAACTTATATACAATTTATTTGTCAATCATAATGGACATACAGCACACAGGTCAAACAAACTTATATACAATTTATTTGGCATGGCATTTCTAACAAATGTGAAGTAGGACATGATTATATGCTAAGTTTTCCTATAAGTTCACATTAAAACAATGTGGTAGCATCTTGTCAACAATTTCAATCTGCAATGGCTATTTTGATTCAAATGTTGAATTTGTTCTTCCCTAGGATTACTGTATTATGCTGAGTGGTGGAGTCTGTAAGACTATTCACACTGTGATTGGCAGCAGTCTGCAAGACTATTCACACTGTGATTGGCAGCAGTCTGCATTTATAGAAGCCAAATCAATGTTCAAAGAAGGCAGGCATATTATCCTGTCATTATCCAGTCATGTGCAGAATTTGTCTACCTGAATACATGTCTGAAGGCAACTATGTTCATGTCTGAAAGTAACTATGTTAATGTATGAAGGTTAATGATACACATGCATGAAGATAACTATAAACATGTAAGATACATGTTGAATATAACTATATGTCTGAATGTAACTATGTCTGAATGTAACTATGTCTGAATGTAACTATGTCTGAAGGTAACTATGTCTGAAGGTAACTATGTTAATGTCTTAAGGTAACTATGTTAATGTCTGACAGATTCCTATGTCATTATTACCATATTACATTAATATAATACTACTCTGAACAAATTCCTTTATCTGGGTTATCTTAATGTAATTCAATCTTTGACACATATTTTGGGATGACACACATCTCCAATACATGTGTCAGGCTGAGAAATTCATCAACAAAAATAGATGGAACAGAAGACCATTCTCCCCGCTCCCCTGTTGAAAAAATATTTCTTGAGAGCCAACATTGAATGAGGGGTGTGGGGAGTTTGGAAGACAGGCACTTCTACTCATTCATTGTCTTTCATTTCATTTCATGTCTTTCATTGTTACACTGTACAACAGATTATAAATGAGCAATTTTTACATTATTGCTCCAAGGCCCATGCAACACAACAGATTAGCTGAGTCATCTAGCACATTTGTACATACACAGTGTGATTTTTTTTCTTTTACTAAATATAATCATCTTAGTGAACATATCATACCAGTGAAAACCACTAAACTCAATCTGACCTAATATATCAGTCGCACCAGCATCACATGGTTTTCAAATGGCATTTATTAAGTGGCATCCAAGTGGCATCACTGTCAAATTTAACAATACTTGTATCACCATTCTCAACTATCTCCAGTTTA
>JAODFY010207776.1:0-10567 GCA_027580055.1 Paracaudina chilensis | reverse complement strand
TCCACAAACTTTGTCCTTAGTCCCTAGTATTGTTACTAATATATTAATCTTCATTTAGGTCTTGTCGGGAGAAGTAGTGGGAACTCCAGACATTTGATACTTTGTCTAGTTATGTCTAGTGCTGCATTTGAATGGGTAGATTCCCTCTAATGACCAGCCACTCATCCACAAACTTTGTCCTTAGTCCCTAGTATTGTTACTAATATATTAATCTTCATTTAGGTCTTGTCGGGAGAAGTAGCGGGAACTCCAGACATTTGATACTTTGTCTAGTTAGGTCTAGTGCTGCATTTGAATGTGTAGATTCCCTCTAATGACCAGCCACTCATCCACAAACTTTGTCCTTTAATAGTCCCTAGTATTGTTACTAATATATTACTCTTGAATGATACTTAAAAGCAATAATCAGGGTTTGAGGCCTGCCTGAGATTAACCTTTTTTTCACATAATCAGGTTTTGAGCCTGCCTGAGAATTACCCTTCTTTCACAAAAAGGAGGTTTTGCTATTTGTTTCCACTGTTAGTTAATATTAAAAGACTCCCTGGATTGTTCACATCTTAAATCGCTGTATTTGTGTAATAATTAGGCCATAACTGTACGAGTGTAGCATTTGGTCACAGAACTAGACCTACAGTGTGTATTGAGGGGTACCTTATTGAGGGGTATAAATATTATTCCTCTTGTGAAGAATATCAGTAAGTTTTGTTGCAAATTATGAATCTTTCATACATTGTCACTATATATGCATTATGATGTGGTATAATGATGACAAAACGATTAAAAATAAACCCTGAATATTGCTTTAATGCAGGATCCCTCATGTTCTTGTTTTACTTACTCAAACCAATGTTGCATAACCAAGAATGCTCAATGTAATTAAAAAATCTGAAGAAATGACACAACTACTTTATAGCCCTAATGCAAAATGCCAAAAGTCACAATTTTTCAATTGCAGTGAAGTATACAATGTGAGGCTACAAATTTAGTGTTTTCTGTGTATTTCCATTTTGTTAACAAAAAGTGGCTTTTCCCGCTTTTAAAAAAAAGGCGTTTCTAAACAGAAGTTGTTTAATCATTTTTTTTGTATTTCGCATGCGGTGGATTTACAATGTTTGTGCATCCCTGGGATTCATCTTAACTTGAGTAGATGATTCTGTGAGTTTAGTCCCTTTTTCGTATAAATTTTGCAAGATTGTAGTTTCTGTGATCAACTCCTGATTTCCAAGATTTTTTCTGTTTGTTTTGCAGAAAAGTGCTGCATTTAAATATGCCCCTTTAACACATTTGTAATAAACGAGACTTAACATGGTCCAAATCCTCATCGCAATATGCAAATCTTCTCATTTTAAACTTCTCATTTTGAACTATCACTGAAACATTGGGCAGTTCCCAGCAATATTAGTTTTTGTGAGTCCCAGCAATTTATATTTTGTAAACCATGTGGATGCAAACAGCATGGGAGTGTAATTTTGTTTCATCTGGTTGAGAAATGAAGCAGATAATATGTGACCTTGTATAGCCATAGTCATTATTAGCTTCTATATTTAGATATTGTCATTACTGGTCTTCCTCTCACACACAGAAAAGTCAAACAGATATAAATATTAATAAGGATTTTGTTTTAAGAGTTGTTTTTCATGATGATATATCCATCCAGCAACCATCCCAAAGTTCCCCCATCTATGTAAAACGATCCGGGGAGCATTAAACCTTTAGTTTAAGTGCTGTTTTTTGTATGATTGCCTATCAGAAATATGAAAAAAATGTAGAACCAGTAACTTTAAGCCCAATGTTGCTGATATTTTTCCAGTTTGTTCATGGCGACCCTCCGGGAACTTTTGTACCCCTATAAAGGCTTGCAAACAGCAGTCTACCAAGGATCTGCAGAATTGTTTTGTTGCTGAAAATAAATGATTAAAGTAGTTGCTTATAAAGTGCAAAGCTTGTTTTTTTTTTGAGGAATGCAGTTCTCTTTATAAATACATGCCTTACTGTACTTTGCATATAGATCTGTGTAATGTAGAAGAGGATACAGCCTGATAATATCTACACTTAACTCTTGTGCAGATGTTAAATGTGAATAAACAGTTCAAACTGTTTTATGTGTTAGCTTTAACCCTCTTATCTGTGCTCATAAAAGTGAGAAATGTTTTTGTAGCTATAGTCAAGAGTCGCGCATTGAAAAATAGATTTCCTTTGATGTGCCTTGTATAAATAATAAGCAGGGGATGTTGATTGTGATCTGCATCACCATGTGAAGGTCGTCTCTTCCGGTGGAGTCGATATTTAACCCAGATAGATCCAGGCAAGCTGAAAGTAATGTGGAGCATATTGTGTGGATGCTTAGGCTTCATATATCTTCTCACTAGCCTCAGATTAACTGGAGGGGGAGGGGGAGAGATCACTGTGTGAACGTAATCTCTTCCGGAGCAGTCAATGAGTAACCCAAGTACAGGTGAGCTGAAAGTAACCTGGGTCATACTGCGTGATTACCTAAGTTATATATATCCTCTAACAGCATTACTGTCAATGAGTAACTAAAGTACAGGTGAGCTGAAAGTAACCTGGGTCATACTGCGTGATTACCTAGGTCCCATATATCCTCTAACAGCATTACTGTCAATGAGTAACTAAAGTACAGGCGAGCTGAAAGTAACCTGGGTCATACTGCGTGATTACCTAGGTCCTATATATCCTCTTACAGCATTACTGTCAATGAGTAACTAAAGTACAGGCAAGCTGAAGGTAACCTGGGTCATACTGCATGATTACCTAGGTCCCATATATCCTCTTACAGCATTACTGTCAATGAGTAACCCAAGTACAGGTGAGCTGAAAGTAACCTGTGTCATACTGCGTGATTACCTAGGTCCTATATATCCTCTAACATCATTACTGTCAATGAGTAACTAAAGTACAGGCGAGCTAAAGGTAACCTGTGTTATACTGCGTGATTACTTAGGTCCCATATATCCTCTTACAGCATTACTTTTTATAAGATCTTATAAATAATGTTACAAATTAAGAATAACAACAAATACAATGAACATCTGAATCTGATTGTTGGTATAGACAACATTTATTTTTTAAGTTCTTTCACTAGCAAGGTACGTGCATGTATATTTTTTTACCTTGACCTTTGACTGCATATCATTATCATATTATTACTTGAAGTTCTATGTTTTATACTTTACAGGAGGTTCAAAAGTGTACAGCATTGCTTGAGTTCCTTACAGTTCCACCAGAAGAGGTAAATATTTCTGTTGCGACAAATTCATGGGTATTTCCATGCAATAACTGCCAATGTCATCCTTCAATGTTCCTTCATATGTATGATAGGCAGCTGAAATTTTGTGTACTATCAGAGTCTGAGCTTCAACAATATCATCTCTTCTCTTAGTGGCATGTTTTAATCATTCAGTTAATCACATACACATCACATACACATCACGTAGCATAGCACATCACATACACATCACATAGCTCATCATATAGCTCATTATATATGCTTTTATATCACTCATTACAGCCCCATCCCCTAGTTATAGTCACTAAGTAGGGGAACAACGGTCAGTACAGTTATCTTGCCTGCCAGTTTGTTGGTTTTCCTTTTCACACGTTCATGGAGGGTCCAACTAGTACTGTCATGACTACCAGCATTTAACATTAAGTATTTAACAGGCACTACTTCCAAATTCTAAACACTCACGTCTCAGTGTTATCACTATGTAAACATACTTCAATTGGATTTGCAAGCAGTTTACACCGTCCCAGGAGGACTGTGTGTTTACCTAAAAGATTAGCTGTGCTATAGATCGGCACTGCCTACGTCTAATGGTTAAATCTCTTCATGAAACATTATTCTGAAAATAGGTGCCAAGGGTGCACTGGGTATGAGAATATGGCTAACATAGGAACAAGCAAAATTTGACAATTTCTAGCTCATCTGCTTCCATAGTATAAATTTCTGCTAGCAGGCGAAGCTTTTCATTAGCTCTCCAAAATATCTGTATTTAGCTTAGTCCTCCATGGGCATGTATTGTGCAAACATTCAATGTAGTAGGCATATATTAAAGACAAACAACTCCTACAATTTGTGGGCTTGAAATCTGCTAAAAGGATCAGCTGATTTGCTGTTATGTATGGGGCGTTGACCAATTACATATTTTATGGCGATGTCTTTGTAATTCACTTTGGAGCCAGACTTGTAGCTGTTTCTATATAATTAAGTTTTATTGTGTTCCGAATTGCATTTTTTGTTTGTGAAGCTGAAATTTTAAATTATCATGATATCATCTCAGTATGATGGAGAGAAGTGTTTGGGTACATAAATTAGTGCAGCCTTCCAGTACCATATTTTAAGTTGCATCCTAGACTTCTGTTGGCCATTGGTTCATTGGCTGTTTATTTCTTACTTTCACTTGCAGTTTCATTCAACAAATTTACCGCAGAGTCGACGTGCAACTGTGAGATCAGAACTGCAAAAGGGCTTCCACAAAGGTATACTGCCGTGTACTACTGCTTTAAATATCCAAATTATGTTTTAATCGTATTACTACTTTTAGATCTAGTTTATATTAAAGCCATGTATATTGTTCCTCATTCTGTAGCAATAATGTATGTCCTTCCCTAGCACACTTAAAGCAACATATTGTGTTTCATTATGACTTCGAATGTGGAGCAAACTTTTATGTTTTTGATTCATTGAGGTTGTCTTAAGGAATCTATGCAGTCGGGCTGGCATGTGTGTGTGTGTATGTGTGTGTGTATATGCGTGTGTATGTGACACTTTGCTTGTAAACATAAGTCGACCATGTCTGGACAGATCAAGTTGAAACTTGATGTGTGTGTTCCTCACGAAGAGTACAGGAACCCCATTGTTTTTTATGCAGATCCAAGGACTTTTGTGGTCAAAACTTAGAAAAATAGTAATTTTGCTTGTAAGCACGATATGTCCAGAATGCCTGGTCAATGAGTACATGATCCCTTTTGTTTTGGGGAGGGGTTAGATATCATCTGGGGCCACCAGAGGTCAAATATTGAAGACCTTGTAAACCTGGTCATATCACGCTGCAACTTACTGTATATGTTTCTCACATTGAGTACAGGAACCCAATTGATTTTGGTGGAGGTGGACCACCACCTCTCCACATTTCCTTACTTCCTGCACATTCCTTCATATCATTGTCCCTTCCATATACCATTGTCCTTCCCTCCTCATACCCTTGTCCTCTCTACATATCCTTGTCCCCTCCACACACTCTTTCCACCTCCACAAACCTTTTCCCCATTTTCCCATCCACATATCCTTCCCCATCCACATACCCTCCCCCATTTATTGGAATCAAGGAATCACTAAGCCTTTTGGCTTTCTGGTTGTTTAATAGGCCCGGCCAGGCATAGTGCCTCGTAGTCAGGTTCGGTATCCAAGGTGGCCAAAATATTCTTCAGGAGGGGCCAAAATATTCTTCAGGGGGTATATTTTATAATTGCAATGTATTTTTTTCTCCATTGTTTCTCAACAGTGCCAATTCCTCTGGATTGGACGGGCCTCGGTTCAAGCACCGGTGGAGTGTACCCCTATCAGAGGTGGAGGTCCTGGAACCTAGCGCTGATGGCACCAACCTCCTGGTGGCCAAGGATGTGGGGAGGATGACCATTACTACACAGCACATGGATGAGAATGGTAAGGAAGAAGTAGTGCCTACTTCTCATTGATAGCTAATAGGGGGTAGGGAGAGGGGGGGGGGGTTAAAACACATTTAGAGAAAACGTTTGCATCTCAAAACCTGCTCGTACCTGTTAACATCTGCAGGGGGTTTCTTTTCTCTATAGAGTATTTATATGGAGGTTCCACAAGGCAGCTGTATCAAGAACGCAACGATCTGATCAATGACCTGGCAGTAGTCAAACAACTTGGTGCAATGTTATGTAATTTAAAGGTAAGTCCCTTACATAATGACATGTTATTAATTATTTGACGGTAGTAGAATGACTCAAGTAAAGTTATGTAATTTAAGGGGAATTCCTTATGAAATGACATGTAATGAATGATCTGTAGTCTTATACTAGGATGAGAGTCTTGTACTAGGATGAGAGTCTTGTACTAGGATGAGAGTCTTGTACTAGGATGAGAGTCTTGTACTAGGATGGGAGTCTTGTACTAGGATGAGAGTCTTGTACTAGGATGAGAGTCTTATACTAGGATGAGAGTCTTGTACTAGGATGGGAGTCTTGTACTAGGATGGGAGTCTTGAACTAGGATGGGAGTCTTGTACTAGGATGGGAGTCTTGTACTAGGATGGAACCTTGTACTAGAATGGAGTTCATTCAACTGCAATACTAGATCAGGAAAATTCAAATTCCACTTAATAATAACATGGTCTTAGTTTCAGCCTATAGGATACAATGGGCTGCAATAGAGATTAGAGCTGCTAGTTAGCAACATGTGTCATACAAATAAAAACTGACATGAAAAACAAAACCTAATTTCTATTCCGGCTGTATGACAACCCTGCCTCAGCCCTAGGATGCAGTGACTACAATACTAGTGTATGCTAGATTACAATACTAGTGTATGCTAGATTACAATACTAGTGTATGCTAGATTGCACTAGTTTGCAATGGGTGTCATATTCTCTTTTACCAGAAATAAAACCATCTTCATTCTTCTGTTTCATCACAGGGTACCTACGGGGTACTGACTCAAGGGGACATTGAAGAATGGTCTCAGATCATCCACAAACTCATGAGAAAAAAGGCCCAAGAAATCAAACAAGCTGACGTCAGTAAAATACAGCTCTCCCTTCCCTCGGTCCATTTGTAAGTATTCTTGATACCCTGACCAGGAAGAATTTTGATTCCTTGCTGAATGTAAAAGCAATGTATGTAATCACGTTGGCATTTGTGTGTGTGTGACACCTTGCTCGTAATCGGGCTCACTCAATAGGGGAAAGGTGGATGAAATTCAAACTAGGTATGTAGGTTAGCCATGTTCAACTACAATCTCAACTGGCCGTGCATGAGGCTGTGCACTGATGGGTCCTTAGGAATATTAAATGACAAGATCATTTGTTTGTACATGAAGTAAACATGAGAGAAAATATACACTAATATTTCATGAACTAACTGAAAGAACTACATAACTTCAGTTACTCCTGGAGCAAAACAAGGTCTTAAAACATACTCTTCGTCTAAAAGTAAAATGCTTGAGATTTATGATTTTCAAAAATAAAAACACAAGTTTCCCACCTCATATGAAAGATAGCCGGGTCATAAAAATACTATACCAACGTTCAGGTTTTGATAAAAATGTGTACAATTTATACAAAATGCATTTGAAAATGCAAATCCGTTATCTGGTGGCCACAAATATAATAATCTTCTATTCACGAGTGGACTTGACTTCTTCAGTCAAAGTTAACAGATTTGGAAGGGACATAGTTCTTTTATCGGTCTGAGAGATGTAGTTCTAGTTTGGGCTCAGTTGAGTTTAACAAAAACAATATTGCCCTTTAAAGAGTGATTAATTTTATTCATCCATTATATAACTGGAATATAATGTCAAGATCTATAAATCAAAGTAAAGCGAGGATCTGATGGAATTATAAATGATCCAATGTCAAAGAAACAACCTGCTCCTGTAGTGTTTGAGGGAGGGATGACACCACTACAAGGCAAGATTAAACAAAAGAACCATTGTTTGGCAAAAAAACCTTCAAAGTGATAGCACTCTATGGCCTTGTTCACTCTTGAGAACTCAAGGGAGATCAGGATTTGTTTACCCCCTCTCCAGGGAGATAGTTGATCCTGGTCGTGTCCACACTGGAAAACAGGTGCGAGATCAGCGTTTTAATGGAAGGCAATGCACAGTTACCATTCTTGTTCCCCCTCGCGGGGTATGACGACTACGCGAGCATCCACAATCACTTTAGAACCCCCTCCCGGGGTATGATCCATCCCGAAAGGGAGATCACGATTGCCGGGTGTGACCCCGACTTAGTGAGTGTCCACACTCGCTCTGGATCCCCCTCATGGGGTATGATCCATCCCGAAAGGGAGATCACGATTGCGGGGTGTGACCCCGACTAAGTGAGCGTCCACACTCGCTCTGGATCCTCCCTGCTGGGTATGATCCCCCTTGCATTCTCCGATCTGAGCAAGGCCTCTACAAACTAGTCTAGTTAGCTACACTGAAACATATAGAGCATACACCCGATTGTGTCACATTCAAACAAAACAACGATATCTTTGAGATGACTTTTTAAGCCACTTTGTCTATCTTAAGGGCCCTTGTTCTTATCTTACCAGACTTTGAATATAGAGTGTTAGGCGAAGTTTCAAGTTTATTAAATCCAGTATAAATACATAAAATACATATTTATAAATAGGATGTAAAATATAAGAAGTTACAAAAATTCAGACAAAAGTCATGAGATAATACTGTATGAACAAATAAATGACCTAAAATTGTTTAAAAAGATTTAAAGTAAGTTATGTGGAACAACACCCGGAATAAATAGAGCAGCCCTAAAAACAAATGAAATTCTTAAAACGTACTGTTCAGAATTTTGGGGTAATTGACGTGTTTCTAAGGTTATACCTGGTCTGATGGAGCAGTGAATTCAGCTGTTTATGAAGAGGGTGGTTCTTATCTTCATGAATTTTGTGAGCATACCTTTTAAAGTCTTTAAGAGCTGCATCATTAACTTGGGTTACTAGGGTTTCAAAATATATTTCAACTATATATTCTTGCATATTATATTTTCTGTGGCTGCTGATTTGTTCTCCATTGTGTTAATAAACTTTTTAAAAAAATTCTCCTTAGGGATGAGAGAGTGACGGTGGTTTTTGACACAGTCAGCCCTAAAATCAAGCAAGATTGGTTGACAGATTTAGAGACAGCTAAGCTTGGACTCAGTAAGTACTCAGTCACACTACAGGAGTAAAACTCAGAAGATTAAATGGTTCAGTGTTCAGAGTTATAATAACTCTTAGTAGTCATGATAAATGCAGTGCCATAATTATAGTGAATCATAGTCCGTCTTTCAGTAGCTTTCTTGTGTATCCATAACATGGTGATTGATCCAGCTACTTCATTGATTGATTCAAGTATTCAGAATAGTAGTATCAGTAATAATAACTCTTAGTAGTCATAATAATGTCCAATGACAGAATGAAACACTCGTACAGTTATGGCCTAATTTCTTCTTGAATAGGATGATATAATCTGTGGAGGGAATCTTATAATTATAACTAGCAAGGGAAACAAATGGCTAAATCATCTTTTGGTGAAAGATGGGTAATTCTCAGGCAGGCTCAAACCCTGATTATTGCTTTACAATGAGTGTGGGAACAATTGCACTCCTCAGATTTACCAAAAAAGTGGTGGCATAAGTGAAATTGACCACAAATGCCAAAAAAAAAAATAAGGATCTGTATTTTTTATACTAGAAATATACAGTTAATTAAGGAGAGGAAATCGCTCTCCTGAAATGACCCCAGGAGAGGAATTTAATGCCCTCCTGTCATTTTATAACACCTGAATTACTAATCATTTTTGGCATGTTTCTTTTCAGAGCAAAAACCTGTGTTTCTTTCTTTCTAAATAACATGTCATAATTTTCCTACCACTTTCCCAAACCACAAATTTGTTTTCATAACATCAGAGCCCCAGAACAACCCCGGATGGTACGCCCCCGATGAGAGTGACGCGACTCTCGTTGAGATGAACTTTGGTGTTCCCCTTCGCATGAAGACTCTCCCGATCTTCTCGGCTCAAGAGGAAATGGGAAAAGTTAGTTAGTCCAAGATTTTTTACATCTGTTTTTCAACATTTTCTGTTGGTATAACATTTGTTAAAAACGAAAAAAATTAAAATACGAACCAACAAATGGTTGAAGCTTCCAGGACCACTCACAAATCAAAATGCAACTTTCTTTGTTAATCTTCTAAATTAATTTCCAAATTATCCACTTTGATTTACAAACAGAATTAAAAATAAAAGCTGTTAGAAAACTGCTTATCCATTCAAAAACCTGTGAATGAGAAATGTAATAAAGGATCGAAATGTCAGGTCCACTATCTGTATTACAGATTTTTTTTTGGAGAGGTACAAATTAGCCTATGTGCCGTCATTTGGCTCTTTTGAGATATGCAATTCATTTCCATCTGTTGAAATAAAAAAGTTCATACAATCAAAGCGAGCATTACTTATTCTTTTGTAGGAAAAGGAGAATTCAAATTGCCATTCACAAACAGCTTTTCAAATGATAAATAGCAGTTTTGAATCCCTCGTCAGATACCAAAAAAACATTTCATTCAAGAACCAAGCTTTTACATATTTCTAATATAAAAAAAATCACATACAATATGAGATTTTTATTGCATACACTAATTTGTTGATCCAAATTCAAAAACACATCTGCACATAAGCCATAGAATCTTCACCATACAATAACTTATCTGGATCAGTGTTGTAGCCACGCCGATCGGCGCCGGTCGGGTGTAACCGCCACTAGTGCTTGCCGACCGGCACTCAGAGTAAATCAGCATCCTACCGACCGCC
>JAODFY010207665.1:0-10570 GCA_027580055.1 Paracaudina chilensis | reverse complement strand
ATTGAAGCATAGTTATGTGTTGCCTTGTTTTCATTTTGGGACACCGAGGGCATGCATATAATTTGCTTAGAAATATATGCCTATTTCTACCCATTTCCTATCCTCCCCTAATACTAGTACTGTCATTACTAGACTGTTACTTATGTCGACATTCTATTATTATAGGGCACACCGTCTTAAAAGTTTCACAACAACAACAAAGCCAATGATTATAATTATTTTCAAAGTTATCACGAATATAAGGATTCAAAAGGGCTATATCGCCTGGACATTGTTATCAAAGTATTATTGACCATATTCGCAACATGTCTGCTCAGTAACACAATGTACCTCGAAGTTTTTAGATTATTTACCCATGTACACGCACGTATCCTAATCTATTGAACGTCTCCCTCGCCTTTAGTCTATGACCCAACATTCTACCCTACTTATATCCATATTGGAATAGTTTATATAGCATCCATTAGACAATGGTGTTTTAATATAGTCTGAAAGGTACTATTAGACTTGATTTGGGGTTAAAGCATCCCCCTAAAATACCAGGTACGTTGCATTTTGCCAGCTAAAATTGCCATCTGGATTGACCTAAACGTTTGTATTGGTCATTGGTCATTTTTGAATGCACAAGTATTCATTGGTGACAATAATCGGTTTATGCATATAATTTGTCGCCGAACAAAACGTGTAAAACTTTGTTTCTAAGCTTCATTTCTCGTTGTTTTATTGGACGAACAATATACTGAGTGATTAAACCAGCAGCCTGAGAGATTGATTAATTAATAGTTTGCTTCTCAAAGTCTGTCAGTATAATTACTTTAAAGGGAATACGTCGCACAGAATTTCGCAAACGCAATATTTGTGCGCATCAACCAGTTAACGCATCACACTACAGGAGATTGTTGTATAAATGCGGGAAAGTATTACCGGTACTCTGTTTGGTCTCACACGCAAGAAATAGGTCAGAGTGACCAAGCTAAAGACCCATCTGTTTCGACATGGTTTCCAATGGAAAAATGCTCTTGTCTTGTTTTTGTATTATATTTATTCTATTGTTAAATTATTGTAAAACGTTTTAGAGCCCTTTTAATTAATAATTAATCGTATACGCCTACCAATAAACTTAAGGCAACATACCATCTTTAACATGTGGCTTCATTGTCATGGTCAGGCAACAGTTTTAAATAATAGTGCAGGGAAAAATTATGTGTTGAGTAAAAATATTGCAAATAAGAAAACGATTTTTAAATTTCCATAATCGTTTATATCCTCAGAATTCATCGATGGTTGTATATTTTCTTAAGTAACAAGCCAAAATAGGCAAAATGTTGCTCATAATATATTTTATGTGGATAAAAAAATTGTAATACAAAACATGAATATAATATCCCTTTGCATCCCTTTTCAACCAGAAAGATTTCGTTTGAATCCTGGCCTGAAGATGAGTCCAATGATGTGGGGGCAGTGTAGTAGGTCTAGCGCAAAAAAACATTTTCTATCTTTCATCATTTAAATGTACGACTCCCTATAAAATGTAATGACACCATTAACTAAAATGTCACCACCAAACCACTAATCAGGGTATGAGCTATAATACTAACATTGATATGGTAGTAATCTTGATATGGTAGTAATATGTCTAATCTCTTGGCCTTATATGACAAGCAGTCGAGCATTATTGTAAAGTTGTTTGTGATAACATTAATTGCCGTAGTGTCTGGATTATCCTTAACGACGCATATATGACTAAGTAGGACAATTCACAAACCAACAATTTTCATCAAACACCACATTTTTTGTGTTCCGATTAGGAGTCATCGTTATTCCTCGGTAATTAAATTGCAACTGGGCCGAGTTGTCGCGTCTCAATTTTAAATCTAAGCATGGGTGGCCTCCAGCATTCTGCAAAGTATAACTATACCGTGCAAAAGCCAGATCCTTCGGTATTATAAAAGAAAAAAATCGTTGAATAATTAAGGAAGTTAGACATTTTTACTTAATTAAAATGAACGTGTTAAGGCCTCTCTCCGACACCCTCCTTTTTCGCGTCTTTCTGTACAAACCAGGGAGCAAACAAAGAATTTGTATAAATCATGACGGTATGTAGTCCCCGCCTTAATTCATCCTCTCCACCCCTTGTCGGCTTTGTGAAATAAACCATGCGTTATTTTTTTTAGGTAAAATACACCTTTGAAAGAAAACGGGAGTCTCTTGCATTCAACAGCGATAATGTAAGTGATATATCATCCAGTAAAATGCACAAGGTATGATAGAAAACATATATTATTAATAAAAAAAAATAATATAACTGACATATCATTTCGGCTTTATGTAACCCATAATCTTATTTTCTTTCGTTTAGTCTTCTTTGGGATCGATGCGAATGGAAATTCCGTTACTTATTTTGTATCTGGATTGATAAATTGTACTTTTCCGTTTTTTAAGGGTTTGGTTTACTGTTTAATGGTTAGTATTTTTTTTTATCGGAAAACGTGTTTGACTTTTTTATGCGAATTCAAACTTCAACTTCCATTGTTGTATTATGTTTTGGATTGCTGTTAAGATTAACATAATATTTCAGAAATTCATCTTATTTAAACAAATATATATATATATATAATCCATTATACAGTAATTGCAAATGCAAGGTCTTCTGTTTTTTTAATTGTCTAATGCGGTAGGCCTATACAGTTTGATTTGTTTTGTCGTGAGTCAAAAGGAGTCCAAACAATTATATGCACCCTATTAAGTATTTGCATATATTGATTTACATGTGTATGTGCGTTTTTTATTTATTTTTTATTCATTTTCGTTTGTGTTTTGTATACGATTAGGTTTGGCATTTATTTTAAGGCAGCTGGAGCTACGGTATTTTGTTATTTCTGAGTAACGATGAAAACGTAAAAAAAAATGCCCTTTTTGGGTGCATTTCAGGAATGAAATGATACTTTCAGACGTGTTTTTTGTATCTGTTTGGTATAAATAACTGACTGAATCCACGGAAGGAATAATATAATATTAAGTTATTTGCATATCACTCGCTTCTTTTAGCAGTTAAGAAGTGAGGGCAAATTGACCCAGAATTAAATCCCATTTATACTTCAGCATTAGTTATATATATATATATTACCATATTCCATTTTTTACCATATTCACATGCATACATTGACCAATTGTGTTATCAGATTCATTCATATCATTTGTACCAGTTGATTTGCAAAATATGTCACAACACCGCAGTGACGGATGGAATATTATGTTAGTTGGGACACCAGAACAAGGTTTATCCATACAAGTTGAAAATCTCCATTTTGGAATAAAAGTGTAAATGTGAGCCTATAGTCTTTGAACATTTTAAATGAGGTGATTTATGCAGGCTTAACAGGCACTTATACAGACTTGCGAGCGAAGACTTTGGACACGTGGTTCTTGACCTTATATGTTCAAAGTCTTCGCTCATTATGTGTGTGTGTGATTATGGACGTGTTTTGCAGCAGGTCCGAGGACTTGAACAAAGGAATTCCAAGTCCTCGGAAGACGAATTCAATAGGAACAAAAGGTCCTCGGACGTTCGAACAATGGTTAGGGTATTGTCAGGTTAGGGCGCGGACTAAGGAAATTACAAAGGAGTCCTCGGGCATAGTGTAAAACCCACCTGTGTGTGTGTGTGTGTGTGTGTATCAAAAATAGGCTCGTATAATATATTGAACATATTATATTATCATTGAATATATATTATGTACAAGGCTACCATATTAATACATTATTCATGCGTGTTTACCGAGTTATAGTCGAGGGACAATGCGTCTATTTATTATAGAACGATCACAAAGTTCCGAATGAAACTTGTCGCGAAAAGATCATTGTTTCGGGTGCTGGCACGACAGCTGCCTGCAGGCAGGCTGCATCATTGTTGTAGACTGATACTTTGTGTATATTCCCAGCCTGCAGAGAGTTAAGCCGATATATTTCTCTCGCAAATACACCTGGCTGGCTTGTTGTATAAAACCCTTTATTTTATTTATTTATTTTTGTTTCTTTCTAATGTATGTAAAAATATATCGGAATTGCAAACAGCCCCGCTTCAATTCGATTGCTGAGATCCCGAGTCAACATCATAGGTGAGAGCATGTCAAAGCGCTTGCGTGAACTACTTTTTTTTATTTCTGTTTTGATATATTAGTAGTAAACTCACAAAGTACACATCAATTGAACTAAACGCCATATAATGTAATTGCAATGGTGTATAGATTTGACCTTAAAGTTACCTTTCAATTGAATGGTATATTAATGGTAAACTATATGTTTTTTTGTCAAATGGCATAATATTAACGTATATGACCTTTTCTTGCACTCAAAATCAACACATTTCGGCGGAAGATATATTTTTATGAGCTTTAAAAGCTGTTACGATGTATTATTGGTAAACAAACATCACTGGATATGAATGTCTTATTTCTCTACGAATTTAGCTGTCTATCAAATTTAGGCGTTACTGATGCATACAAATTAAAGAAAATTACTGTTCTTAATTAAAGTATAGCCGTATATAATTAGAGTGTGTGCATTTCGATGATATAGGATTGTTGACGATTGTTTAATTAAAGGGGTTATATCGTCTTAAGGCAATAATCAGGCTCTGAGCCCTGAGAATTACCCCTTTTTCACCAAAAGGTGATTTTGAATTTCGCCCCCCCCCCCCCTTGTAAAAGTTACGATTAAAGGATTCCCTGGATCTTTCACATCGTAGATCGCCATAATCGCGATGAAAATATGCTATAGTTGTATGTGTTGCATTTTTTTGCCGAACTTTTCCCCACAACTCGGCCTACAGTCTAGCTATCACATATTAAGGCCGTATATACATTATTCGTCTTTTTTAAGAAAATTGCTAATGTAAATTATAAATCTTTCCTGCATTGTCACACTATATATGCATTATGATGTGATGTAAATGATGACAGAATCGTTAAAAAATAGGCCCTGATTAATGTTTTAATTCAGTATTATCAGAATAGTGTACATCGGTAGTATATAATCACGCTATTACTGCACAATATATAGTAAGGTAACTGGTCACATTGTCTCCAGCACACCGTATGATATGACGCCTACTCTCATTCTGTTAATTGTTGTCGAATTGTTAGATTGGAATTTAGGGGCGAATCTGCAGAAAAACGATTTAAAATTTAATCCAATAGATTTAAAATTTGAATCGAAATTTTAGGTTGGTCCCAAATTCCATCCGATTTATTTTAGATTTAAATTTTATTTTAAATCTAAAAAATAAGAGGGGTACGATATTAGCTACTGTAACGCGCATATACACTTTAATTACGTATACGTATATTTATTATTGAGACGACATATCATCTTCAAGGTTATCAATACAAAAGAGCGATTGTCTTTGGTTTCGGTATTTGTATATAATAGAAAAGATTTACGATTTTAAGCTAATGTTTTACAGAAGATTCAAATGAAATATTTCACATTTGTATTTCTTCTAATGAGTGGGTGCTTTAGATTAAAACAAAAACACATTTCTCAGCGTGAATATTAATTTCCTTAAAATTCCCTTAATTTAAAACTTTTGACAGAACCCCTAGAAAAATAATATTGAAGTTAATATAAGTGGTGTCTAAGACATGATTTGTTCTCCGCGATAATGTCAATTTTATTTCATTGCGTTAATTTACAACTTTTGACAGAAACCAACAAAATAATGAAGTTAATAACTTTCTGCATGGTCCCTTTTATCTTAGCAAGCAATGTTTGAAATTGTTGGCATTTGACTATTTAGGAAATTTAATATTAGATCAATTTTAACAGTAACAGGATAATCCAGCCTTTCAAGTTTTATCCGTCGGCAAATGGTGTGTGGAGTATACCCGCGACCGTCGGTAGACATCACAGTTAAAACAATCGGAGAATTGGTCTATCGCTTTCGGTCTCAACTATTACGAATAATAGCGAAATTGTTATCGGTGGCAACGGCCATGATAGATTGACAACATCGTCTATATATATAACATCACTTAAGAAAATCCTACCCCAAGGGTAAATTATACGGACGATACTGATTCGGTGTAAATAAGTAATTACTACGTAGATTTTATTTTCAGTTAACCCTATATTCAATCTATTACTATATTTGCTCACAAACAGGACTAAGCATGGTTTGGTGTATTTGTATTATTTTTTCGAAAAGGAACAACCTCCATTGATTTGATAAAAAAAATGTTATTTGCAAAGGAAAAAATATATACAACTTTGAATATAATTATGGATTGTACTTAAAATTGTACAATTATGGTACTATTTCCAATAAAAAAAATCTGGAATTGAATAAAAATAGGCCTACATACTATCCAGAGAAAATTCAATATTGTATTTACTTGTCTGCCTTCCAGTTCATTTTATTGCCCTATAATCGTTGATATTCGTTCAAAATTTGTGTATGATGCAGAAGAAAATTGGCTTGAAAATTGCTTGGAGTTTAAAAGATGGATTCTTATTTTGAAATAACTACTATAGTTCCAAAATGATTTTACTGTAATATTATTTTGAAGCCATATTTCACTAAAATCACAAAGCGCTTATAGATATAATTTTCCCCGACAATCCATCAGCACTATATGTATTACATATATAAGCATGCCTTTGCGGTTTTCTTTATACCGCACCAACCAGAACCAAGTCGGTATCACAAGGAAAGTTATTAATTAAATTTTCACTCGACTGTCGACCAAGATGTTCTCACAAGTATTTTATTGTTTTTTTCCTGCAATTGGTTTTTATATTATATTTTACTGTTATATATAACTATAATATTATATAACTATATTTTGAACAAGGTTAAACATTGTGGCGGCGATCGTAGGGAGGGGGCACGTTTCACATAGTATTATAAAGTGGGGAAATGCGAAACCCCCCCCCCCCCTCCCAAATATTGAGAGCGAATCGTCGCCCTCGTTAATAACAAAAATCCTGTTCAGTTGAGCTTCATTTTCTTAACTACAATTCATCGCGTTATGAAACCGTAAAAACTAAAGTACAACTAAGACCGTTAAAGAGATTAAATGCGAATTGTTTTTTAAATAAAACTTAATAAAGAATAACTCACGAGTTTTGGGAGGATTTCTTTTAATCTTCATCCACTTATACAAGCCCGTTGTGTTAGAAGCGGTGTTGTCCTTCCCTCCTGGAGACAAGCTGTTCGTGTTTTCCGCAGGCCTCGGCGACCGTTCGTTTCCTGCGGCGATCCCGTTTACCGACTCAACACCGGCCCTCTGTTGGTCCCCCGCCTGGCCCGCACTCTCGGCGCACGGTGGAGGGGAATCTAAGTCCGTTAACTGCGGCCGGTATGCACTGTTAAATTTGTGACCATGTCGATTGGGGGTGTGTGAGTCCACCTGCTTTGGCAGAGCGGAGAACTCGGACTCGATACTACCATAATGCCCACTGGTCGCGTTCGAGTACGCAAACGCAGTCCTGCTGTAAATGTGGGCCGGTAAGTTCCCATCAACCGCGTTCAGTTGGGGTTCGTAAATCCTCGGGAATGCTTGATGTCTGTTTTCGCTATGAGCGTGGGCCTGTAACGGGTTGGTAAACTCCCCCAGTACCCTCGAATCTAGCTGCTCCATGGTATCATGGTACCGGTCGTGCCCGTGGTATACCATGGTACCTTGCGCCATTGCACCAACTCCCGAATACTCGAGCCCGCGGTTCGCAGTAAAGACCTCTTGGTGCCTGTCGTAATCAGCTGTATACGGCGCGTTTGCACTGACGGGGCTACCTTTGTCCATAGTTATAGCGTAGCGAACTATTCAGAGAAAACAAAAAAAACAAAAACCACCAAAGAATTTCTGTGACTCGTCACAACTGTGTAGGCTCGTTTTTGTTCAGATATGACTTACAAAATACTATTTAGTTGATGAATGACTTACTATTATAGTGAAGTTAGTACTGCGAACAGCGCATGTAGGCAAGTATGTTAGTTTGTTCGCGGTAGTGTACGGTTGACTGCGGCTCGTACTGCGCACACGCGATCTGTCGGTAAACCAATGAAGTCTCCTGTTTTGCAGTTCATGTTGACTAGCCTTTCACATGTTATCTTTGGCTTTCTGTTTACGAAAGTTGATAAGCTTTATTTTTGCATTTGCGGACTGGTAATAGATAAGTAATATATAGCCAAATGATTGGCACGTGCCGGTAAAACCAACGGCAAGAACCAATTTGAAAGAAATAATCTTCAAAGATTCTATAAAACTCACGGATGCGAATTTGGAAGAAAGAGAATCTTCCTCCATTGTATTCAGCATTGATTATAGATTTAATTAATGCGGGATAGCATTGGTAATAAAAACGCAGATTCATAAAAGACCCCAAAAATGTAATATATACTCTTAAGCTGGAATGGTCTGTTTGTGTCCATTGTTTCTTTGGAGCTTATAATCATATATTTCGCTGGAGGGAGGAAGGATGTGGAAGCGTGGGGTATGTTCACCAGAGATTAACGAAACGCACGCAATGTATCATCGGTATAGGTCAGTGTATAGGAGGGGCTTTGAGGGGATTTGTAAGGTGACCTTCATCTCTTGCAAACGTTAGGGTAGAGGACTTAACTCCGTTATAAGATATGATAATGGATTAAGTAAAATCAATAAAACATATACGGAGTGGCTGAGTTGATAGATAGGTTTAGGGACATAAAAACGTTCTATAGTTGTAGGAACAGGTGCGATAAGGAAACAAAACGGATTTTTGTTAGCCGATTTTTGTTGGTATAAAAAGGAACTTTCAGTTAAAAAGGTTAATAAAAATAAAAATAGATGTGGAATTACAATATCAAACTATTTCTATAGTCACTTTTGATCGCCTTTTCAACGGTTAAAGGTACTATTTTATAGTTTGAGCCGCATAATATACCGTTCATTTGTGATTGGTCTATCGGTCGTTGTTATACTATGATGACGAAACATTGTTCGAAAAGAAAAAAAACGTCTGATGTCAGTAAAGAAGTCAACTAAAAAGAACAAAATATAAAGAAAATCAACGAAAATAAACCGTAACCCTTATTTTTTATCAAAACGTTTGGTTACGTTTTGATAAAAATATTTAATGGTTACGGTTTTATTTTTCGTTGGTAGCGTGGTGCATAGGTAGCTTAAACCTTCATTTCCAAAATCTATAATTGTGAGCCTCCCAAGCTATATTATCGCCTTTAACATTTTTTTATGAAAATACTGGAGAACATAATCGGGACATTGCTGCTCAGTAATAAGATATATTTCCTTAAATGTACCAGACACGGGGTCTTTAAATCTGCAATTATGAACTGCCACATACGATGCCACATACATATATATTAATACGACACAGTACCGTTAATGTAAATGTAAAAACAAGAGCATTTAACAATCACCGCATGCCTCGACGGCATGAAGTGACGCAATGTCGAGGTAGGAGTGGTGTAACCGCGAACCCTCATATCGGGAAAACAAACGATTATATGTTTTCGCTTTCATCAGTGTCCCTACAGTCTTGTTCAGGACCTTGATACGTTTTCACATATAGCTATAGGTCTCTGAATAGCTAGCTCTACCCGCGCGCTCTCTATATCCTCTTTCTTTTTGTATTATAAGTGTTACGCGGCGGACACATTCCTCCTGGATACACAAAAGAGTGTAAAGTACGCCCTCCATGACATTGAGTGAAGCTATGAACAAACAGAACAGATTAGAGCAGGGGTTCTCAACTAGTTTATGGTCAGGGCCAAATTGAACAATATTGAACTTGTCGCGGGCCACCGCAGGTGCCATGATAAGAAAGGAGCTTAAGCCTAATGATTGGGGTCCAGGGACAACCTTAGTGCCGTTGGTGGTAAAGCCCATGGGCAAATGCATATCGAGGTATAATTTTGAATGTAAATTGTTCGTTACTATGCATTTTTGTTGTTGCGTTTCTCAAAGGAAGAAAGACAAAGTTTTAGTAAATTTAATAACATGTAGATTCTATTTGAAATGGAATAGAGTGCTAAAATTTTGTTATATTATTTTATTTTTTAATTTGTTTTTAAATATTTTGTTATTGTGTTCATTACCTATTTTTTATTGACTGTATAGTATCATTTTCAATATAAATAGTTACAAATTGTGTACGGCTGCGGGTCACTCTTTAGGGCCGGATGTGGCCCGCGAGCCGCCAGTTGAGAAGGCCTGGTTTAGAGCAATGTGTGCCATGGTCTGTTAATGTAAGAATAATCTGCTATAAGCGGTATTAATCACTGTAACACGCATGCACTTTGAATTCATCGTACGCCTTACAGGAAAGAATGAATACGATCGATCTATAACACACTAATAAACCTTTATACCAACTAAAGAAGAAGCTTAAAATAACTAATCCATTTTAGGTACCGGTACTAGACCTAGTCAGGTATATACTTATTCAGGCACGTTGGAACGAAAACAAAATATATTGTGGGACTAAACTATTTTAATTCCAATAGGCTGACGCCTTTCTTCTGAAAGGTCACTTGACACTATCTAAGCGAAGCGCCACCATTAATTAG
>JAODFY010207554.1:0-10572 GCA_027580055.1 Paracaudina chilensis | reverse complement strand
TATACGAACTTGCACTATATAGAGCCATGCAATGAGTCATCATCTGCCTTCTGTGATGAGCACTCTAAACAACAGCATACAAGAGTAATAAATAATGTTATTACCCCTTCAGAAAGCATACCTCATAAAAAATACCAAACTTATCTCTAATATCACGTAGAGAATGAAATAAATTATTTCCTCAGTGCAGTATTTGTAATGCATGAATGGACCTTATGGCAGGGGAGGCACTGGAGAGAAATATATTAACAGTTTTTTTTCACAATCTCATAAATCGATTATTTTTACTAAATATTATATTAGCAAGTTTCAATAGATAGCATAATCTGATATGGAATTCTGACCATTGTCAGTCCAAAACTGTAACATAATAAAATGACACATTAATTATACTTTTATTCAAACACACACATTAAGGTATTATTATAAGCTGACATGTTGTATGTGTTCAAGTGTTGTGTTGTATTGTATTGTATTGTATTCTGCAATGTAAATTTGTTCTAGAATTTAGTTTTGACTGATGTTTCATTTGGACGTTTTTTTAAAGGTAAACA
This sequence comes from Paracaudina chilensis, assembly GCA_027580055.1. Lineage (NCBI taxonomy): Eukaryota > Metazoa > Echinodermata > Holothuroidea > Molpadida > Caudinidae > Paracaudina > Paracaudina chilensis. Next base: position 10,018 of record JAODFY010207554.1, on the reverse strand, counting down.
TTGAACACTCACCCTGAATATGCTGAAATCTGCTGGAGTGGTCAGCTCATATGTACACAGGCTTTCAGAGATTACAAATTAAATGGGGAGGGGGTGTTACATTCATTTTGGGGCTATAGCTTGTCCATGTTATGTTCATGGGATTGAATGGCAGGTATGTAATTATTAACCCCTACCTACCTATCATAGGCATCACTTAATAATATAACATACAAAATACTTTATATAGCACATTTCATGTACGAATACGATGTACTTTTCTGTGCATTTCACATATTACAGTCATAGGTATAGTTTGAGTGGCTCACACACACGTGAACAAATGGAAGCAGATAGAACAGCACTCATTGATGACAAGTTACACCTCGCAGGTACCAAATTAGCACCTGGGTGGAGAGGAGCAGTTGGGATAAAGTGCCTTGCCCAAGGACACTATGTGGCAGTCCGACCAGAACTTGAACCTTGCGATTATGAGACGTCGGCCCTAACCACTCGACAACCACGCTCCTTTTCAGAAAAACTGCAGTATTCACCTAGCTGTAGCTCCAAATCATTCTGAAAAACATCTGCCCCATTCAAGTATGTTCCGATCAGGGTATTCTTTTTTGGCCCAGAAATACCTGGTTTTATCATGACGTTATACTTTAACATTCCTGTTCTGGCTTTGTGTGTTGGAGCAGGGTGGGTTCATGAAGACAATTAAGACATTGGGGAGAGTGATGTTTAGCTTTAATATGATACCACTCTTATAATGTTACAAAATTTAAAGGAATAGTACAGTGACATGCAGAGAAGGAAAAGTGAAGGACAAAATGCACTCAGTGCATGGTGAAAGTCCAATCACAACAGCATGTCTGATTGTTGAGATATCAACAATTAAATCAGTTCGCAATTTCAATTTAATTAAGAATGGCAATATTTGTCACATCACAGTTGCACATTGCATAGAGAAGCTTTTATTTTCCTTTATAATCTAATTAGTGGTTTTTCTTCAAATATATTGTCTATAGAATATTATCTAGGAAATCTTCAAGCAACAAATGCTACACAATTGTGTTAATATTACAAACTTTGGCATATATACCATTTCAATTTGGTATAGAGAAAAAAAAACATGAAAAATCCAAAGAATAACAAAAGAGTTTTCCTGTCAAAGTGCCATGATGACATCACAAATGTTGCCAGATGCTTAACAATTAAAATATTTGTATAGATAGAGTATGTTATGATTCATATCAGTTTTTGTAAGCTATGGGATGATAAATGGTCCATTGATGTTTATGTTTACCCATACGTTTCCCATACAACCACACCTCTCTCCACCTCCCCCACCCCCCCACCTTCCATGTGTCCCAAAAACATTCATGAAGATTGACGTTAAGTACTCACCCCACTTGAGTAATCATAATCTTTATGTGCTCCTTCTACAGCCACTACTAATCTCTACAAAGCAAAGATGTAAAAAATATATATTATATATAATAAAGAAGAGTATGTTTTTGAACAATAAATTTTTCATCCTTTACATGCTATCTTTTTGGGGTACAGAACATTAACATTACGAGACCACTGACAATATGTAGAGAAATAATGTCGTAACACACATGAAGAAACCAAACTGTTGTTAAAGATCATAGTTAACCAGAAAACCAGAAGGATTAGTGGTTCCGATTCCATTGGGGATATTTTATTACCTTTAGTTATTTGACATACCTTAACATTGCATGGAGACAGGTAAGAAATTCCATTGTCATGTGTCAATGTACATCTCATCATCTAATATCACCATACCAAGGACAAAAGCTGATTGGACTTGCAGTTGCAAAGATATTGGCATTTTAAGAATTCCTGCCAACTCATGTATATTCATGTCATGGACAGCAAAAACAATAGCCCTGGGACCCTCTAATCATCAATGGGACATCGACAGTATACCAGTTCAATGCGATATTAATTAAATTGACTGTTTCTGATATTTTGTATTTAGAATGCTACTTTGAGCAACTTAGCATTAAGCTCCGCCCATTCATGGATAATTCATTGTCATGTGGCAATGTATCACTCATTTAATATCAAACATCACCATACCAAGAATGAAGCAGATTGGACATATCCTTGCATAGATATCAACATTCAAACAGTTCTGCCCACTCATTTATACTCATGTCATGGTGGACTAAAACAGTGTGGCACAACTACTAACCATGGAACACCTGTCAGTTCAATATGACAGTAATTCAATATCTAAATCATTTCTAAGATTTTGTGTTTTGAGATATTTTGAGCGATTTAGGCATGTGGCAAAGTAGTACACACATCACGTAACGTCACCATACCGAGTATATGATGCAGACATACAGTTGCAAAGATACTGACATTTTTAAAAATTTACTTTAGGCCTCACCTGCTCATTATTATTCATGTCATGTCATGGAAATAAAAACAATAGGGCACATCTACTAAACACAGAGTATATCTACCAGTTTGATGTGACAGAAATTCAACATATTGTTTCGTGTTAACAAGATATTTTGAGCGATTTAGCATTAAGTCCGCCCGCTCATGAATATTAATGAGGTGAATTTTCATTGTCATGTAGTAATGTACCTATCTCATCCCCTGAATATTTTAAGAATTTTACTTTAAGCCACTCATTAATATTCATGTCACGGGCAACAAAAACAATAGGGCACATCTAATCATCATGGAGCATCCACATTTCACATATATGACGTTGATCCAGCATGTTGTTGTTGAGATATCATGTTTATGAGCATGCCATCACACCACACATACATACACACATAAACACCAACATGATCGCATAGGTTACTCAGCCTCTGGCATCGTAACCAAAAATGATCTGTTTGCCAATCTACTAAATTTCAAACAACAATAGTGTATGAAATGCAAATTCATTGTAAGATTATAGGTGACTGACAAAATATTTTTTACCTCAACTGACCTGTACCAAATTCAATCATATATATACTCCTTAATATAAGAAACATATAATTGAACTTGGATCTGACCATGCGTGAATGACTTTATGTGATTACAGGCAAAGTGTCACATACACACATCATGCCAGCGTGACTGCTTAAATTCCATTTGCCTTCGGCATGGAATATAATAAAAGGTGAAGAAAACAGCTGTACATATTTAATTTCAGCTTATTTTTGTTGGTTGCCTTGGTATAGATGGACAGGCACAATGCAACCAGTTCAAATTTTGATTTTAAATGATGTAAAGTTATTACTGGGTGGCATACAAATAATTAATAATGGTACATTTTTGCTTCATTTAACAAACCTTGTGACAAATAACAAGTGTTATTGAGGGGAAATATTTTGATTTATGGTGTACAAGATGATACTTTAATATACCAGTAATACCATATATATTTTTTTTTTTTTAAATTTATTTTACATTTAATGTGTCATTCTCCTTTTCCAAATAAACCACATATTTGATTAAAACGACCCAGGAGACCTATGATGTGAGTTACCTCTACTGCTTGAACCTTCAGCTTAAGAAACTGTTCAAGTTCTGCATTGACCGTTTCCAGCAACTTGGCACTGTCAACCTCTGTCAATGTTAGATGGCCCTCTGTTGATAGGTTTATGTAAGCCTGTAAAAAGATAAAAATCAAGTGAAAAGACGTCAGTCAATTAATAATCCATGGTTCCATACATTTATTAATAAACCAATCTTCAGCAATAAATTGGCAAATATTGCAATTTGGGAGTGATGAACATATGTGGCAAAAGCTGTGATTCAGCTTTAATGCTGTATAAAGTGTATATTGTATATGATGCTAGGTTTGATGGTGCAGTTTAATGTATAATATTCTGTAATTGAAAGGGTTTTATAAGAAAAAAAATAACTGAAAGGGTTCCAGGGGGAAAAATACAAAAAGGAAATAGATGCAGTAATTGTTAGCAGCTGTAGTTTATGCTACTTATTTTAATTTACTTCTCATATCTTCTAACATTCAGGAGTGGATTACTTTGATTTAGTTACAAAATGAAACATGACAGCCTACAGTATTATAGTTTAACAATACATAAAGTCAGTGTAGAGATAAGCTTAGACATGGCTTAAAAAATCAAACCAAAACCAGAGACAGAAGTGTTGTGGGTAAATGTTTTGAAAAATGGAAGATATGGGGATGACTTTTTGAAATTAACTATGGTTACGGAAGATTTCGGGGGTAACTCTTTTGAAATATATGATCGTTATGGAAGGTTTTGTGGTAAATATTTTTAAATTTATGATGGTTACGGAAGATTTGTGGGTAAATGTTTTGAAATTTCCAATCATTACAGAAGAGTTGAGGATAACTGTTTTGAAATTTATGATCATTACAGAAGATTTGGGGGTAACTGTTTTGAAATTAACGATCATTACAGAAGATTTGGAGGTACACTTTTGAAATTTACGATCATTACCCAATCTATGGGCTGGGTGCATGGTTCTTTCGTGTTTGAATTGGTACTGTATTTCTCGTTTTCATTCACCCCACAGATCATGAGAATAAATATATACTGTATTTATGTTGCTCTTATATTGCTCTTATTTTGAACTATTATTTTTGAACATTAAGAGGTTCTTGATATAAATGGGGATACCCCAAAACCAGACATGAAATAGACTAAACTTGGATGGGTGATAATGGCATAAGTATATTTAGGGCATCAGTGATTTGTATTTTAGGGAAATTGGCCAAAATCACTCCAGGATTGGCATGACATATACAAACAAAATCAAGTAAAGTATAAACAACTATGTGATAGGACAATGAGAATGGGAGATATTAAATGGGCTTGTTTAATTAAGCAAACGTTGGCTTGGTCAGAACTGTCTCAAAATTTTACAGTTTTGACCATAAATATTCATTATCAGGATTGTGGATTTGTGTATGAGACCGTACTAGAGGTTCGGTCTAGACATCATCTGAATATTTTCACTGGGGGACTTTGAAGAAATTTGAGGAACAAAAAACTTTTAAGTGTGCATTTTACTGGTACCCCATGCTAGTAATCTTCTCTTAATAAGCCTGGGCCCAGTAGGCCTACCTATATAGACTATTCACTGATCATAGATATGCGCAACTTGTCAGATGTGACGAAACTAAACAAACCATGTAGCCAGTAGGTGCGATACTCGTTATAGCCTTGTATATATATGGCAATTTTTTCCAGTGAAAATGGTTTATAAATATATATATATGTCCCACTTTGATATGGCCAAATCATGCCAAATAGGTCAATCAAATTGCTAGAAATGTTACCACGCCACTTTCTTTAAAACCCTAACTTCTCAGGGATTTTTGGTAATTTTAAGGACATAGGCCTAGCTACCCAATATTCCTACAGTATGTTTTTTGTATGTTTTTGGAGGTTTGTTGTTTATTACCGTACATAAGTGCATAGGTAGGCAAGTGGTTGTCCCGCGGACAACCAGAAAATAAATAATGGTTGTCCCAGCCAAAAATCACTTATATAGATGAATTAGACACTAGTGAAAATTAAGATTGCTTTGAAGATCAATGCCCATACAAAATGGAAGCCAATATTTGGGTCAACGGTATTAGAGTAGCCTACATGGCCTAGGCCTAATGTTGAATATCCAAATATTCTCCTACATGATTGAAACGCCAGGATGTATTCTTCAACAGGCTGTAACTAATTAGTATATATCGGCTATATCGTTTGTCAAATATATTGCTTGAACACTAACAGTCAATTGTAAACAAATTATGTCAATTAATGTAAATTAATTATCGTCAGTCGATAAATAACCGCAACATTAGGCAGTGCTTAATATGTGTTTCACCATATACTTTGCATAGCTTTTGAATAAGCCTAGGCCCCTAGGCCTAGGCCCGATTGCGACCCACTGGTAAACTATACAACCAGTAATAATAATAATTATTATAATAATAATAAACATAGTGCTTTTCATATAACAATATCTCAAAGCGCTTTCACAGTTACAAGTGAAAAAGAAAAACAGAATCAGGATCGAGATAAAGAAACTGTCAAACAGCAAAGTTTTGAGATGAGTCCTGTAGGAGTAAGTGTGAAAGTTATCTATCTAGCTAACAAGGATAAACGGAGATAGTGCCTTCCACAGTCAGGGCACACATTCAGTTCTCAAAGGGGATATAGCCTAGACCTAGGCTATATCACACCGGATCAGCGAATAGGACTAGGCTAAGTTAGACATCAGAGTCTATGATAATGATACATTTGTTTAGGGTGGGTTAGTCTAATGTTAGTTTGAGTTCTACCCAAATGGACCTGGATAATTGACAGTTTCTGTGTGTACCTTCTTCAGGCTTCAGCTACTGTGATTATGATATATAGAGTGATATCGTAGCACATAAATATAAAGTCAGCAACTAAACAGTAATAGTGCTTACGTTAGCAACTTAGCACTAACGTTAGGCACTTTACGTCTGAACATTAACGCTATGCCTTTAGAACTAACGTGATGCCGTTGAAGTACTGTAACGGTTAGAGTATTATATTACTAATAAGTAATATTAGGCTAACGATATATAGGCCCTAGGCCTAGGCCCTATAGGCCTAAAACAGTTATTTATAAAATGTTCAATTGATACGTATAGGCCTACTTAGTGTCATAATATCATAGTGTCTTCTGTTAAGAACGTTCCTACAAAGTTTCACTTAAATTAGATGAATTTTGGGCTGACCTAACCGTTGACGAAGAGCTTACGTTGCAGTCGTGTGGATACATTTATCTTCGATGTGACCAGACGACCAGCGAAATAAACAACTCGCTAGCCCTGTAGGCCAGTTCTAGGCTCCATGATTGGCAAAAAGAAAACGCCAAAAATGCTAGATGGGAATTTTCCCCAAAAAGCTTTTTGTATTCAGTATGTATACTGCGGCAGTCATCCGAACATAATTATACCGTCAATTCAGACCGTCAAAAGTTCGTGTTTGTTACCGCAAAATCTCAAGAGAGGTAATTGGATTGAACTCATACTTGGTTCATATTATGTTGACCATGGATAGTAAGGTGACCCGGCCATTTGTGCTCGGGTCTCGGGAATGTTAATGTGAGGGTACGTGGGCTTAAAATGCCAATATCTTTGGAAATAAAGGCCTACCCCTGAACTCGGTGAACTGATTTAAATCATATTTAATAATAGCTATAGATGCTCCCTGTTTTGTGTGGATCTCTTGAATATTCAGGACTTAACATGAACATCGCTACATGCTGTGCCACTGCCTCTAAAACCGTGTTTGAAAACACCCACTATATATAAAAGATTCCGGTGGTGTGCCATGTACACTGACCACAATCGAACCCCGGGGGGATCCTCAGAGAGATAATATAAATAAATCATGCCACTGGCTGTCAAGATCTTCATGACCCATATAAACAAAAACAATTGTGGTGATAAATCAGTAAGCCGTAGGTGCTATAGATGCTCTGCCATTTGTTTAGCAATGAAATGACATAAATTATCCATTGTGCTTCCAGAATGTTAACGGTAGCGTCACCTCATCATGTAGGCCTATATTAAGGTGCCCGTCGGCTGTGTGGCCCGTCGGCTGCGCGGGCCGTCGGCTGCGCAGCCTAGCCTAACGTTCTTTAATGATCACCGTAGCAACGTGTTGAAATTGCTATTTATTAAGAAATACAAGATCGGCAACCGTTTTTCTTCCAAAGTGAATCTGAAACTGGGCATTTCTCCTTTATATTCACATAATAAATGAATATTTTGTGTAACAGTTACCAACATGGTTTTCAAACTAATATGCTTGCATCGACATCTTATATGATGGTGAAACCTCAATTCGCGCTTTTAGTAATAAATTAAATATAACAATCATTTTATTAATTTAAGTATAGAGTATCATCATTCGCGACATTGTGTGTATCCATCATTATTTTCCACTGCGCATCCAACGGGCACCTTCAGGAATATTATTTCACTCATTCGTCACCTAAGAACTATTAGAATTTTCACCCTTTCTACGAAATTTGCTATCAGGTATTTATATCGGTATTCCAAATTTGAAGAGTATTTAAGAATCTTTAGCTGATGATACTCTTAGGTGCGCAGCCGACGGGCACCCCATCATACATGTCATGAATGACAATATAGCACACAAAAGCATTGGCTCAGTATATATAACCTATTAAGCTATCACCCCTAAATCCCCGAGATGACATGTCAAGAGCCTACCTAGCTAAAAAATCAGTTCAAATTAATAATCCGAAATGGATATTCTCTTTTCATTTATAATGAAAGTACACGTAGGCTAATAAGCCCCTAAAGAGAAATACAGAGATAATAAAAAAAAAATATATATATATAAAAAGTTTAAAAAATAGCGGGCGATTTTTTAGTTTTGCTTCGGGATATCATAGTTCAACTCTCGCTCGTAAAATCTAAGATATGTATCTGGGCTAAGTGAAACTATGATCAGCTTCTGTTTTAATTGAAAGCGATAAAATCACTGCCGTTTGATATATTCACTATAATATCTTCATTGATGGCCTCGGAGCTGAGATACCGTGAGGAGTGTCGCGTTGGACTCAAATCTGTTGACCTCCAGCAGAGTCCAATGCAGACGAGATGTTATCGTTACATCTGTGTTTTCCTTAATTAAAATTTTCCCTTCGGGAAATTGTGCAAATTTGTTAAAGAACCCTGGGCTATAGGCTAATAGTATAGGTTAGATTTGCAGTATGTTAAATATATATAACATTAGGCATATTGGTTATTTATTTAATGTCGTATTCAGTGTTATCCACAAATTTTAAAGGAGGGACGGCGCTGAGACTATAGTATCTAAGCGTAGCGCACAAAGAAAATTTGGGCGAAAAACCTATCATCGCCGGAAATGTCACTTCCCAGACCTTGCAAGTTACTTTCTAAAACTCCTTTATTTTGAGATGTCCTATCCAGTGTTCGATTTTATTTTAAATCATTCGAGTGGTTTAAGTAGTGCAACGTAGCATTTTGACTTTATTTGAGGCACGGCATGATGCATGATATGCCGTGAGTGGACGGTCTAACTTTATTGCACTAGTTATTGTATATTATACAATCTAATGTATTCCTGACACAACACGTGTATAAGGGTTAACTCACAATGTTTATTACAAAAACATGATTATTAACATTTTTGTATAATCTCACGCAAAGTATGTAAAACATAGCATGGATTCAACATGCATGTTCAAGGTACATACAATGTAAAAATATATAAAATAGTAAAAATACACAATTTTGTGAACCGATGATACTTGGTCTTATATTCAGCGTTTGTTGTAGAAATAATTTGTATTAAAGAACGCGGTTTTAGCCCTATTTTGAGCCAATAAATTATTGTTGTAAGTCTACAATTGTACGAATCTAAAGAAACGTGATGAAAAATTAGTAATGGCGTGGCCGTATATAGAGGACTGTTGTTCCCGGGGGCGGTAACAACTTGCCAGACTGCACTGTTTACCCCCCCCCCCCCTCCGCCCCTCCACAACTGCTTAATTTTCTGCTCGACTGAGACAAAATTTCTGCCCGACTAAGGCAGGTTTCTGACCAACAGCTAGAGGGGAGGGCGCCTCCAGCCTCCTACACATGCGTATGAGTATAGGTATGGAAATCAAAAATGCAATAACTAATTAGAAAAGTCTTATTACAATTTCTTTAACATTTCAAATTTTTAGAGGAAAATTATTTTTTAGGGGAGGCAACTATTTTTTGGGGGGTTGCAATTTTCACTTCACGTATTGTGGGTCCGGGTTACATTTGTAATATTAGGCTACATATACGGTACTATATAACCCCGGAAGTTTATAATAGTAAAGGTTCAAGTCGTAATAATAGACTATACATATGTGAGAGTACATACGGAGGTGCACCCAGTGAACGTTTTACCGCAGCCGGTCAAAGAAAATATTTGGACGATTGTGAACGAATTCAGACGGAATAAAAGGGGGAGGGAGGAGACCTGTATTGGAACCAAGTATA
>JAODFY010207443.1:0-10572 GCA_027580055.1 Paracaudina chilensis | reverse complement strand
TCCAGGAGAGCAAATGGCATTTGTGCTTTTGAGCTGTTTTTCTCCAGGAGTGCAATTTGAGAGCATTGATGATCCCACGAGAGCATTTCAGTGCTCTCCTTGATTTTATTAAAATGAAGGCCTGTTATGCCCAAAATTTAATTTGAATAGCAGTTTTGTTATGCAATATTAGTCACATACAGACCATAAATTTCCCCAAATATATTTAAGTGATATGTATGCTACATTCAGCTGGTTATACATAACTTCTACCTGCCAGTTATTGCAAACAAATGTTTATAGAGTCCATTGATGTTTACTCAATTTATATTGTTAGGAAATTTAATTTTGTTTTTCATTAACAGACCGTCAGCAAAAGAGCTTCTTCAAGATGACCTATTCAAGAATAACTTTCCATCCAAATGTCTAGCCAAGAGTTCATACACCATGTTCCAGTGCCCGGGGCTGAGATGCGAGGAGCTCTCCGTGCCTCAGTATAGTGAAGATGACCAAGTCATAGGTAGTACATTTAGTTGATAAAAGTAAAGTGGTGCAATAATGTTTTTAAGAATTTTCAATAATTTTCAACAACCGGGTTATAAATTTTGGGTTGTTCTCCAATAATTGGGTTGTTGCCCTGAAAATGATATTTTGGGCTATTTCAAAATAGGTTTAAGGATTAAGGAACACCAGACTCACCCTTAAATTCTAACACTGTAATCATGTAATACACTATTGTGCTATAACCACTGTGGTAGTGCAGTGGTTGATGCATGCAGTGAGCTCATGATTCAAGGTTCAATCCCTGGCTAGGTCACGGTGTTTGTGTCCTTGGGCAAGAAACTTTACCTCGATTGCCTCTCTCCACCTCGATTGCCCCTCTCCACCCAGGTGTATAAATGGGGACCTGTGAGGTTAAGGATTGAGGCACCGGATCAAACGGCTGGCAGCCACATGATTTTGGAGATGGTATAAGGGAAAGTTGCACATCTATGCATGGGCTAGGTTCTGTCAGGTCACCATTCATCAGGTTATAAGCTGACTGTCATAGGAAGGTTGTAAAGGGCGGCTGAATACCACATTGTTCTGTACAAGCGGGTGCTATGTAAATAATTTTTAATTTGTTTTGTCAGTTAACGAGGAGGAGGAGGATGAAGATTACCTCGCAGAAAGATCTCTGAGGGAGGTTTACTATCTCTGGGGTTTGGCCGGGGGTGACTTAGAGAACGAGCTACGGAAACAAGGGTTCCTGCAAAGAAAGCCTCCCATTACTTGCATGCCAAGGTAATAAACTGAACAGTAGTGCTAGGAGCAAAACCTGCCCCAAAGTTAAGGTATAAACCATATTTGTAACTGAAAATCTGGGACAAAGTTGATGGGAGTTTCCCTTTTTTGCAGACTGAATAATAAAAACATCACAATAAGGGGAAAAGTTTTTTTTTTTTCATTGTGGTGCTCAAACTGTGACAGTACCTTTAAAATAAAGAAATGTCATTTTATCAGGAGGGGGCTGGGTTTTTTTATTGTCATGCAAAGCATGATGCTGATGTAGTAATATTCATTTGCAGCTTGGTCACAAAGTACGGAGATATTCTCGGCTTGGAGCGAGACCGGAGCACACTCTATGACGACACTGTGATCACGCTGTCTCTTGACCAACTCCGAACACGACTGGAGCTCATCCCACCTGAGGACTATTATCCTCTAATTGAAGGAGAGTAAGTAAAGCAACCGACGTAGCACTTACAGAGTACCGTGTCTGGTGTTTTAGAAAATCCACAGATTAGATGATATAGAGATTAGAAAATCCACAGATTAGATAAATGTAGAGATTAGAAAATCCACAGATTAGATAAATGTAGAGATTAGAGTTGAATGAGGGAAACAGAGTTTTAAACTCCTCAATAAATTTTCTGACAGGAGATTTTACAAGCTTATTCCATTAATCTGCATGATGTATGATACCCAGACCAACTGTTCATATCCCAGAATGCTTCACTCAATGATAAGTGAGTAAAGAAATGCTCCGACATGTGTTATGTAGGGACGCGCGATGCCGCAAAAGGGAATATGTTTCACACGCCTTATGTAGGATTTAGGCTGATGTGCTATTATCTCTACTCTTAAAATCTTTTTTGATTGTCTAATTCAACTAATTCAGATTCTGGTTATATCTGCAAATACTCTGCATGAGCTTCAAAATTTTGCCTTTGATTTTTTTTTCTACTGAATGTAGGAGACTCACTTAGAATATTTTTTTTATTTTTTTAAAGGGATAGGCAAAAGATGCCTCAGTCACAGAGTAGTATCGAACTAAAGGAACTCTCGCAGCTGCCATTAGTCATCAGAGAAAAGGACATTGAATACCAGGTAATGTTTCTTTATTCTAGCTAATATTTATTCTACAATGGAAGGCACCAACATTGAGTTCTCCATTGACTTGACACACTAAATTTGTTATTTGGCGAGAGAACCACAACCCTGCAAACATTTGTTACAGCGTCGTACCAAAGCTGACACTTTTGCACCTACAAACTACTAACATAAAACAAAATATTTCGATTTAGGATAGAAGGTTAGGATAGGATAATCTTGCAATAAATGGCACAAGTGTTCAATTTTCACAATCTACACACCATTTGAAAATCAATTATTACCCCAGGGGCGGCGGAAGAAATCTACAGGGCATGACATGTGAAGTCAAAAATCTGACAAACTCGAAAAAGGGGCACATTTCAATTTTGAAAGGGCATGTTTTATGGTTTGGAGCAAAGTGGGGATGGGGGCACAATTAAATGTTTGAAGGTGGGGAGGGGATGCAATTAAATGTTTGAAAGTTATCTCTGATTGTGATGTTCAAATTCTCTCAGAATGTTCCTAGTTTGAATATATCAACACCTCTCTTGTGTTGCAGTTACATCGTGTTGTCCTGTTTGATAGACTCTTGAAGGGGTACCCTCACACCATTCAACGGATCAAGGTGGAGACGAGGCGGGACATACCCCCACTCCACAGAGCAGAGGCATGGGCTGCCATCTTGGAAGTCTCGGTAAAATGATCCCTAATGTTCTGTTTAAGGTTATACATACAGTGTGTGTATACTGTGTAATATAATTATAGGCTACTTTTCGTTGCACAAAACCTTTTTCTATGTTACTCAGTTTGGGCAACGATGGGTAAAGTTAGCATACCGCCTTTCTTTATTTTGGAGGAATAAACTTAAATTGAAGAAGATGGGAGACCAGTGGATGGCATATGTTTATTGTATGTGCCAAGAAGGTTTGAGACATCACAGTTGCACTTTACATCCAGACTAGGCTTTTATTTTTCTTTATAATTTAATTAGTGATATTACTTGAAATATATTATCGATATAAATAAAACATTCAGGTGAACAACTTGTGTACAATATATACATTTTCTAATAATGTTTCAAACCATTTCAAATTGATATGGAAAAAAAATGTGAAAAACATAAAGAATAAAGTGAGCCGATGACATCATAAATGTTGCCAGATGGTTAACCAAAATTCAAATTGATTTCAAAAGTCAATATCTCAACAACCAAAAATGCTTGGGACTAGAGTGTAGGTTTTTCCTTCTCTTTTTTATCAGAAACTTTCATTTTTGATTCCTTGTGGACAGAGTCCCAAAGGAATCTATGCAGTCATGTCTGCGTGTGTGTGTATGTAACACTTTTGCTTGTAAACACGATAAGTCCAGACTGCCTGGTCCGATCAAGTTTAAACTTGGTGTGTGTGTTTCTTACAATGAGTACAGGTACCCTATTATTTTTGGTGCAGATCCAAGGTCTTTTTGGGTTAAAACTTAGAAAAAAATGTGATTTTGTGAAATTTTGCTTGTAAACACGATAAGTCCAGACTGCCTGGTCCAATCAAGTTTAAACTTGGTGTGTGTGTTTCTCACAATGAGTACAGGAACCCTATTGTTTTAAGTGCAGATCCAAGGACTTTTTGGGTCAAAACTTAGAAAAAATGTGATTTTGTGAAATTTTGCGAGTAAACACGATAAGTCCAGACTGCCTGGTCCGATCAAGTTTAAACTTGGTGTGTGTGTTCCTCATAATGAGTACATGATCCCTCTTGTTTGTGGTGCAGATCCAAGGTCTTTTAGGGTCAAAACTGTGGTGTGAGGTGAGGTGTGAGCTCAATTTGGGCCAATAATAGACAATTTTAAACATGCTAAGTCGACCATGCCTGGTCAGATCAAGTTCAAACTTGGTGTGTATGTTTCTCACTATGAATAAAAGTTCACTTGATTTGACAAATTAATATAGCTGAATATTATGCATTTGACAAGCAAGGAATCACTAAGCTCTTTGGCTTTCTGGTTGTATATGCTATTTATGTTTTGTGAATTTTGGTAATGTTTTATGTGAAAAATATGAAATGTAACACTATTCCAATTCAAATGGAAAATGGATATGTCTTTAAAATTGCCAGACTATAGAACAATGGTAGATGTAGTAATAGTCTCAAAATAGATATTAACTAATGAAATATTAAATTTAATTACTCATTTAAATCTTCCATTTTCAAATACTTAGGGCATTTCAGAGTCATCTGAAGCGACTGAAGTTATAGATCTGACCGATTCAGAAGATGTGGATAAAAGCTCTGCACTCCAAAAAGCAACAATGCAAGCAAAACAACATATTCAAATAGGACAGAATATGAAAACTGTCAGTACAATTGTACCTATCGCTCAAACTGTTCCTAATATTCTACAAAAAGCTTACAAATATGAGCAGCCGCAACAGAGCATGGTCAGGACTTCACAATCAAATCTTCCGAAGGTTCCACCGTTACGATCTGTGCAATCTGATGTAAGCCTGGCAAGAAGTCAACCAAACTTTCCAATGTCTGTGCAAAATACTCTACCTCAATATACAGTTGTTGCCACTTCAAACCAACAATCTGCTCAGGGTATTTCTCAAGTTACTGCAGCACAGGTAATGTTTAAATTCAATGCAGTTTGTCCTTTATAGCTATGTTGGTTGATCTTTTAAGGTTGTGCTCCATCCCCTTTATCTGTCTCTCTCCACAATTGTTCTGATTATTCCCATGTGTACATGTTTGCCAGATCTTGGTGGAACTAATTGGGTGATGGTTGTTTGTAGGTCAAAGGTCATCTAAGGGGTCATTAGAGCACAGTATCTGAAATATGCAAAAGCCTTCTCCTCCTACAGGGTAAAAGGAAACTCAACATGACAAAGGTGGATGAAATTTAAACTTGGTAGGCCTATGTAGGTTAGCCATACTGAGGTCAAAGGTCATTTGAGGTCAACATTGGTCAAGTGTTGAGCTCAAGTGAATGTTGACAAGAGCTTTTTAATGCAATAAATCGGTTAAATGAGCATAATACTGATGAAGATAATTTGCACATTAACTGTACCATATTTCACTATGGTAACCATCATAATAACATTGCATTGATGTATTTTATATTCATGGACCACAATTTTGACATATTAGTTGAAAGCATAAGGTTTGGTTGTACTAGAAGGTATATATACAGCAAGATTTGATGCTGAGATTTGGTAATGTAATGTTATTTTTTTTCTCACATACATGAATCTTTTCAGTCAGTGCTGCCCAGACTCAAGCCTGCACCATCCATTGTAGGTACCATTTACAAGCCCACAACAAATCAGTTGCCTATGCTATCACCCATTGGTAACCTCAACATGATAGTTCGTGCCCAGACTCCAGCACGACAGGATGTTGTGCTGTCTGGTTTGAATCAGCATGTGATACAAAAACCTAGTGGACTTACACATTTGCAGCAACAACAAGTGCAGAACAGTGTTCTCATTGGGGAGATCAAGAGAGGAATGATATCTAATGGAATTCAAGGTATCCAAGGACAACCTAACATTCTTATACCCAGTTCGACACAAGTAACAACAATACCTATAAGAGTACCAGTACAGACTGCACCTCAGGCAAGTACTATGATTTGGATCACAGAGAAACTCATAGTGGGGTAGATTTATCAAAGATGTTCAACCCAATGTGCAACTTTTCAGTGAACAATGAGAAAGATCTAACATGATAAGCAAAGAAGCTTTACAAGTAAATAATACTGTGCTATGCATTGAAATTCTGTAAGGGGACAGAGATATTCCTTAATTTATTGGTTTGTGGTATTGTAACAATACTGTTATTTATTTTCTGTACTTAATGTTTATTTGTAGCTGTTGGTAGAATTTTGTAATGCTTTTCATTTTTTAACATTAACATCTATTTTCTTTAAACAGCATAATAAAAGGGCTAGTTTGGCAAGGCAGAAGGATGAATTGACTCGGCAGGTAACACAGTCTTATCTTTATAAGGATCCTGCAAGATCAAAGCAGCTCACTGAACAGCTAAAATCTGTTTTGGTAAGCCTTAAATGTTAATGGGGAAGTTCATCATATAACCAGGTCTACATAATGCAGTAGAACATAACCTACAATATCAGTCATGTAGCAATAATCAGCACTTAAACAGTAAATATTGGCCTATGTTTTGTTGGTGTACACCTGGGGGGCAACCCTAACATTATTTATTAAAGGAGAATCATGAACATCCTTGATCCTTGTAAAAATGGCATGTCTAAAGAAAGAAGCAACAAAACACTACATCCATTTGGATCCCTAGGTAATATAGAGAAAATATTCCTCAGGCATTGAAACATTTCATATACAAATATTTTTATCATAATTGTTTTTCAGATGGAAATTCGTAAGCTTGATGAACTTCAAAATATTCAAAACAACAGGAATTCAAGGGTTGTACAAACCTCACCAACAGGGAAAACTTCTCAAGGTACGTTTTCTTCTGCATGTTTTAAGTATTTCTTTACTAAATGGATATATTTGACTTGCATATATATATATGTCATTAATCATTTTAATTACATTGTAGTACATCAATGTAATTTGGGGTTTAGTATAAATTATTTTCACATCTTGCTAATTGCAGCTCAGCGACTGCAGGCACCTCCTGCATATTCTACGATTGGAACTGTGCGGACGCATAGTCAACTTCCTTCAATTGTACAACAACAACCATACACTCCTCAAAGAGATGGTGCAAATGGTACCAGGCAGCTTGTGACACTTAACAGTCAAGGGCCACATAATAACGATTCTGTTTATGTGATGAGTGGAAGTACTTGGATGCCTCAAACAAGAAATGTGGTGAATACTTTAAAAAGTAATCAAGGAAAGACAACTCAACATGTGCAAAGCAATGCAAGAAGCCAACCCCAAAGACACCCAGCGCCACTTCCTATTCTCCAGTCGTATTCTAGTGTTGGGAAAGGTAAAGTGCTTCCCCCACCTAGCATACGTATATCCCACAGTCCTGAGGGGGTTGTTTTGTCATGGAATATAAGTATTGACCAGGGCCATCCGACCATCAAAAAGTACTTCCTTTATGCCTACCAAGTATTGAACACACCACCGAGTACATTACATTGGAAACGAATTGGTGAAGTTGGATCCCTACCACCACCTATGGCATGTACCCTGAATCAGTTCCAACCAGGCAGCACTTACTTCCTAGCAATATGTGCTGTCGATGTGTATGAGAGGCCTGGTTCGTTCAGCAAAACAGAGGAAGTTGTTATCCCAACATAGTTATAATATACATCAACATAATATATAATATACATCAACAGGAAGTGCATAAGTGAACATGTTTAGACTGTGCCATAATCTCCTTTATTCAGAAATTGCTACCACCCCCTTCCGCCAACTACCTCAAAAATGTAGATCAAATGAGGCGTACAGATCTACAACTTGATATTAATTCACGTTACTTTATTATGCTGGGGTAATTGGTTTATTTCATTATGTCAGTCAGTATGTATGTCAATAGATGTTGTTTGCTATAGGATTAAATTTTTATGCAGTTGATGTTTTTACCATATTTGTTTCACTGCAGAACTCACAAAAGGGAAGGCACAAATTTTGCATTCCCTTTTAATGTGTCAAACTTTGTAGTAATCGATACCGTATTATTGTGAAATATTGTGTTCATGAATTGGGCTTACAATTTGTTTTTATTTATGACTTGCATACAGAGCTACAGATTTCAAACTTTTTTGTTATTAAATGATTTTTACTTGTTGTACATATGTACATAACTTAGTTACTCTTGTTCAACTTCTTGTATTTCATGGAAAGTAGAATTTATTAAAGTTATTAAAAATATATGAGAATGTTTCCTGTCTGGTTTGCCCCTTGTGTTACTTTTAAACATATTCCACTCTTATACAACATGAAATGACAGTCGCTAATAATTTACAACCACAGTTGATCAATTAGAATTGGGGAAATTGTAGCAAATGTAGAAAATAAAAGTTGAAAATATATCATCAATATAATTTTTATTTGTCCAAAGTAATATAATTTGGCACCATGGATGGGTTTGTGGTTGGGTGTAATCGTTATCACAATGCAAATTATAAATTCACAAAATAGTTTGCCCAACATGTGATATTTTAAGATGTATAGTTGGGTACCAGTGTTTGGATACAAATGCAGCTGCAGTGTGTATACGACTATCGATTCTAAATGGTCAATATGAGATTGGATATAGTTTCCACACGCATCATGGAATTAGTGAAATGTTACATCATAACCTCGTATGTAGACTGCACCAACATTCGATAGGGTGGACCAAGTATATGTCAATTCGGGTAACATGGACATGCAGTTCTATCCAAATGAAGTTTGAGAGCAGTGCTGCTACACCAAATTTGTGAGATGTGATCTATGAATTTTGTTGGTGAGATTTTGACACACAAGTTTCTTGCTGGATATTATAACCTGGAAGGAATTATTTGCACCATAAATTTTTCTTTATGGAGGTGGATCTTGTTAGTCTGTGCCACATGGCCGTATCTGTGTTATTTTTCAACGGAAACGTACGCCGACGAAGCACTAACTACATGTACTTGTATAATATGCCATGGGATTATACTATTCATGGTAATCAACGTAATTGTAAAAATGTATTACACTGTGCGAATAAAAGTTCACTTGTTAAAAAATCAGTCTTTGTAATCACAACTATCATCACTAGTGACAATTTTACAACTGCACCTAAGGATTCTGAGATAAAACAGTCGCATTCTGATATCAAGATGCAGAACCTTTTCGTATTTTAGAATTGGAAATAATGGGTGTTGCTACTGCCATATACTGGTTACTTTATCGCATACAAATTGCTTTCATGCTATGCAATGTTTGTCAGCTTCCAGTTGTGCAGAGGTTACATGAGAGTCAAATCCTGTCCTGTAGTTCAGAGTTAACGAATTGATTAAAAATTGTTACTGAAGGAATGAGATCAAGCCAAATTTCGGGAGCTGTATTCACTTTATAGCAACTCGTAATCGCAATTACGTTTCTGAATGCTCTGCTACAAACCTCCCTCACCGTATGAATTGCATATAACTGTACACTGGTTGGAGATTCATAAGACAATGGATTTTCTGCCCTCTATCGACAGTAGCATCGCATGCAATCATATTTTTAATTGTTGAGCTGCTGCCATTTGAAATTACATTTGGGCAACGCTTTTTAGTTCATTGGTGTTCTCCTTTAATAGGATTTATCGGAAAACGTTTTGTAGTGGCGGATGTTGGGAGATTTTTATTCCTAGTATAGCAAATTCCGATAAACGACTACAAACACCCAATTCATACCAGGATGATTAGTGCATTTGAAAAGGTTTCCTTGGATTATAGCATCTGCAAATAGTGTCCAATATACTTCTGTTTCAAAACAAGACTGCATAAAAAGCTCAGTCAGTACTTTAATAATTTTGGACAGTGAGTATAATTTCTGAGAGTAATAGAATCTTGGTAATGAATTTTCCTCATGCCCACTGCACTGTCTGTTCTAAATACACCCCCCAATTCATGACTTATTCATTGAAGATAACCATTCACACCAGTCCAATATACTTCTGTTTCAAAACAAGACTGCATAAAAGCTCTCCCTGAAACAGTCCGTAAATGTTGACATATATGCAGGGCATAGGAGGTGATATACGTGTTGGTCTGCCCGTCGAAGGGAGGTAACTGTATCCAAGTTTGATAATATGCAATCATTCAACGGTTCGGCTCTAGAACAGTGCCAATCGTAACAGTGCTGGTGATGCTCTGTTAATTAAGCCCACGTGAAGAATGTATGATGCTTCATACATTCATAGAAAATCAATCCATGTTTTGGTCACTTTTGAACTTATACGACTCGAGCTGCCTTTCGGCCTTTTAAATTACACTTGAATGAACTATCACGTCGGAACTGATACCATCACCGTTTTTAATTAGCTGTTATTCACTGACATTTGCTTGGTTCGTCCAAAATTGGAATAGACTCGCTGAAATCAACAGGAATTCACTGAAATTAGATCACTGCTACCATACATGGCCTTTTCTATTTGTCCGCGCTTAAGACATCTGGCTGAACGAAGGTAAGACTAAGTGGGTGGGAGTTTTAGTACTGAACTTTATTTAAACCACTGAACAACATACAAAAATACATACGATCGGCAGAAATAAAACAAGGTGGTTCAG